>JACMIF010000994.1:0-11378 GCA_014805445.1 Diplogasteroides magnus
CGCGCCACCTCGAGTCAACCCATCCCGCCCCCGAGTGCGCCGCGCGCCACCTTAACTCAAACAGGACACATGGTCACAAAGTAACATAAAAATTTCGCAGTGAATATTTCTTGTTGCTGTCAACACAAGAAACATTCGGCTCTTTAAGACTTACATTTTATCCTTTGGTAAAATTAGTAGCCAAATTATGAATGAAAAAAGGTATGGCGCTGTGCTCAAGTATCGTTTTTGCGTTGTGTGCCCAAGTTTCTGTGTCTAAGTGAGTTCATCCCGCATGACGATAAGGGAATGTTATTGTGGTGTGCGATTCTTTGTTTGCCTATAAGGCACATTTATTTACATTCTTGAGTCCTCAGTTTTTCTATATTTTTATTGATAAAGAGAGCGCATTGGGCATTTGCACCACAATTGCGAAATGGAGGACACCACTTGCGTCGTATTATGATGGCGCATCTGTCCGATTTACCATTATGGCACAAGCGTCCATAGCGCTCTTTCGCCCCCCCCCCCATAGTTGCACCCCCAGTGTGCGTTGCGACGAAGCGTATCATCTGGTTTTTGCGGACTGTCTGATCATTTGGAGAGCCTCTTGCACAATTCGATGCATCACTGATAAGAAGTGACAATGCCATTAGGGGACTTTGTGTCGATTTGGGTGTTCGTGACTACCTTCTCCCACCATATTTCGCGTCTCTCTAAATGCACGTTACTTCCAAGCACTCTTCTTCTCTCGGTCGCCACTATGGTTGGCTGTTTGACTACTTCGTCGGCTATGTTTCAGTGCTACTATTTATTTGAAGATATACCCCCCCCGTGAAACATAACCCATAATGCAGCCAAACTGCCAACCATAGCCGCGACACATTGTTGCTTCACTTCGAGTGTGGCGGTGAAGGAGAATGGTCGAACAATTCTTCCACTACTTTGGTCATCCAATTGATCGACCAATATATTTTTGAGAGAGCAGCTCGTAATCGAAAACAGAGAAGAAAATGAGCATGCTTTGGATTCCCCGTTTCTTCTCCTCGCAACTCGAGCTTCACTTAACTTCCCATTTTAATGTTTAGATACCATGCCTCTGAACAAGTGCGTTCGACAGGGAGACAACCCTGATATCACCCAGGTTTCTTTCCCTTTACTTTGTATCCATACTATCAACTGAATGTTGCAGGAAAGGGAAAAGGCCACCTTCGACACAAATGAACTGGCAGCTGAACTCTATGGAGGAATACATGCAATGAAGAGGAAAAGGGAAATCACTCGAGTGGTTAGTGTTTAGAGTTGGCAGTTTGATTATTTGACGGGTTATGCTGCATTTAAGGTTTATTTTATATGGTAGCATTGAAGCAGATGGCAAAAAAGTAATCAGATTGTTAACCCTAGTTAGTGTCTATTCCACTCTCAGTCGATGAATGCACTGATAAGGAAGTATCTATATGCAACATTGATCAGGTGCATTTCAGGTGGAGAATGACCCTGATTTCGCCAATCCAATTCCTGGAGAGTTCATGACGAGAGAACAGAAGATCGAGGCAACTGCCAAGAAGGTACCAACGCATTCCAACAGAACTGTTGCTGAGAATTTCATTTGACTCTCAATAGTCCCGGCGAAGCATATGCCAAATCACGGCTGAGTGTCAGAGGAACTACGGTGGTGGGGCAGTCCGGAACAGCCGTTTTGGAACTGGGACATTCTGTAATCGGATTTTTGGAACTGAACCATCTTTTCGATCATCGATTTTTCGATCGAAAAAAAATAAAATTCCAAGCTCCAGAATGTCGCGGTTCCAAAATGGCGGTTCTAGAATGTCCCACACAACCGAAACTGCCAACTTTTACGTAAACGAGAGTCGATTAAACGAATGTAATGACCGTTCCGAATATAACAGTTCAGTTTGGACGCATGATATTATGATCAATCAGGGCAACTCGGCCACGCATTAATCGAGTAGAAAACGGGGTAGAAACGCCGAAATCACGTATGAATTCAATTACATTCTCTTCAGAACGCAGCACTCATTCGGAAGACCCTGAAAATCATTGATCCCACTAAGAGAGACGAGATGGTCCATTATGTAAAGTGAGTGAAGGGAAGTGATGGGGGATTCCTTCTTCCATTCAGTGAAGTTGTGGGCATCGATGGATTCCCCGCTGCACTTCATCATGTTATGTTCCTCCCTGCTCTACGTGGACAGGTAATGTGCTTACAGGGTTAATCCCAAAGTGAACTTCCATCTCTCTATCGCGCGGTCATGTCTATGTCCCAGAGACGATCGAGTTAATAAGAGAGCAAAAAGGCGAAATGCACTTTGTGGGATGCACTCTACCAATACTAGTGTCCGTCCTCCTCTTACAGTATCCCTGTACATTCATCATTCCTCTCTTCCTTTTCTATAGTGTCTCTCTAGGCAGACGATGATTTGGCCGCAGAGATCCTTCCTCGTGCGATGCGATTCGAAATCCTGGGAACGTACGCGCAGACAGAACTTGGCCATGGTTCATTCATTAAAAATTTCTGACACCATTCTTGCATCCCAGGAACCAATGTACGCGAATTGGAGACTACGGCCACTTATGACAAGGTAAAAGAAGAGTTTGTTATAAGCACTCCAACAAGGACTGCTATGAAATGGTCAGGACATGATACTCATTTATAACTCCTGTAACTGCTCTCAGGTGGCCTGGAAATCTCGGAAAGATGGCCAACTACGCTGTAGTCGCTGCTCGGCTGATTATTGATGGAAAGAACTACGGATCACATAATTTCCTCGTTCAACTCCGCAGTGAGGAGACGCACAAGCCCCTTCCTGGTCAGTCTCGCGTTAAAGGCAGCATGGACATTTGCAACCTAATGGCGAAAATGATAGTTGGGCCGTAAAATGATGGCGCTTTTGTCCATTATTTCACCATTACGGGGCTAATGTTCATGACTCTGCTGCCTTTCAACCTCATACCAGACTCTTCTCTTTTTATATTCCATTTTTCTTCACAGGAATCACAGTGGGAGACATCGGTCCCAAGTTCTCCTATAACACAACGGACAATGGATTTCTGGCGTTTGACAACGTCAGAATACCGAGAAGACAAATGTTGATGAAGCACGCAAAGGTGAGTGAAGTTTGCGGCTGAAAGACAAGAACGCTATGAACATTTGCGCCTTCATTGTCATCGCAAATGTACATGACGCGCTAGTCTTTCCACCAAAAGCATCTTCCCTTCCCTCTATCCACTCCATTTCAGGTCTCCCCTGATGGCACCTACACTCGTCCAATGCACGCCAAGTTGAGCTATGGAGCAATGGTGAGAATTGAGAAGGAGAGGGAAAGGAGAATGAATTGGATTGAGGTTCATGTCAGGGCAGTTATGATCACCGATCAGGGGAAGTTCATGGCACAAGCATGCACTGTGGCCATTCGATATTCCGCCGTGAGGAGACAAGGCAGAATCGAGAATGGGTCAGAATCCTTTTATCATCGTTTTCTCAACATTGTTGCACTCAGTGGTCGTGAAGTACAGATTCTGGACTATCAGACTCAGCAGTATCGACTCTTCCCTCAGGCGAGTCCCCCCCCCTAGAAATTTCGAATCGATTCACGAACTACATTCTTTTTCCTTGAATTCGTTTTCGAGTGGTTATCTCTTGTCGCTGATTGGAATGAATTAGAGGGAAAATTGAGAATTTCGTGAATTGATTCGATATCTCTAATCCTTTTCTTCCTCTTCTCATTCTCTTCTTCCCTGCAGTTGGCACTAGCATATGCGACTCTCTTCGCTGGAGCAGAAGTGCAGGATCTTTACGAAAAGACACTCGATGGAATCAGCAAAGGAAGTGTGAGTTAGGGGTTCTATAACGTTTCTATGCATTTCTCACTCGTCTATTCTCTCCGCTCGAGAGATATCTAACAGCCACGTGTAGATTAGACGAACGATTTTATGCAGTTATCTATCTATCATAATAGAAAAATACCGTTTAGAACCCGTTGTTTTCCACTTCTCTAACTCATTGTCGAGCGGTTGTCTGTGATGAAGGATGGAAGGGAGTAATGATATTCCCATTCAGGCCGATCTTCTCCCAGACCTCCACGCTCTCACTTCGGGACTCAAATCGGTGGTCACTCACATGGTTGGACTGGGCATCGAACAGTGCAGAATGGCATGTGGTGGACACGGTAAGAGACTGCAGAGGATACTGTGGACAGTCGGGTGAAAGACAAGAGCGTCATGGTCATTTGCGCCCAATGTAGTGGATAAATGGCGACCGTAAAATGAAGGCGCATCTGCCCATTTCGTCATTATGGCGTAAACTTCCATATTACAGGTGCCTTTCGACCGGGCAGTCATTCAGAGGATACAGTATTCCATCATTCTGTTCAGGATACTCGATGGCCTCTGGACTGCCCGGTCTGTACGGAGTGCAGATTGGAGGATGCACTTATGAAGGAGAGAACATGGTGATGTTGCAACAGTGTGCGAGGTGCAATATTGCGTATACGCTGAAGATAACTCCTTTCTAAGATATCTGATCAAGTCCGTTGCAAGGGCTGTCAAGGGAGAGTCTCTGTCTCCTTCAGTCGCGTACTTGGGAAGGAAGGGAGCGGCTATGAAGTCCGTGATTGGAAGTGTCACTGGAAACAGCGAAACGGAGGTCATTCTTTGTATAATATGCAATAGGATCCTGGAATCGACTCATTTCTTTTTTTCCTAATTCCATCTGACAATATGGTTTTCTTTCTTTAGCAAGATAGAGTGCACTTCGTGAGTCGATTCCAGGTTTCTTTGTATGCAAATTGTCATTTCCCTCTTCAGATGCTTCTGGATGCCATTGAGCACGCAGCACGCAGACTTGTACTTGATGCAGTCGAATTGTATAGAAAGAGAATTGAAGGCGGTGAAAACAAGGAAATCGCGTGGAATGGAGTTACTGTGGAGATGAACAGAGTGAGTCATACCGTATAATTACTACTGTAGCCTACCGTAATCCCTTGAGGCCGCCCGTGTGCACACTCGTCTGTACATGTGTGGAGTGTTCGCCAGAAGAGTCTCTACCATCGTATCGCAATCTTCAAGAAACGCTCTTTCTCGTCTTCTCTCACTTTTCCTTCATTACACTTGTGTTGATCTTGCGCCTCATCTCCTGGAGGATGGTTACTGTAATGGAGAACAGTTGAAACATCTCAAGAGGAGACTATACGAGGATCTAAGAGAGGTAAAGATGTTGTAACGGGGAGAAGGGATACGGTAGGAAGGATTACGGTACCTGCATGTTTAAGATCCGTCCAATTGCCGTGTCTCTCGTTGACTCGTTCGACTTCTCGGACCGTTATCTGAATTCGGTTCTTGGTCGACGTGATGGAAATGTGTACGAATCGCTGTACGAATGGGCGAAGAAGAGTGAACTCAACTACACTGATGTGGGTCTTTCTCCTGTTTTTTTTTTCTTTTCTGCCAAAGGGTCCATTTTCTAATGTGACAGAATGTGACAAATATTGAAAAACGCTTGTTACGTTGAGCATTGTGCAGCAACATGACGGTAAGTGACCCTGTCATTCTGAGTCTTTCCCCTTGTTAAATGACCCTGTCACTCTTCTCTACAGGTCCTCCCCGCATACACGAAACACATGCAGCCTATGATGGAAGCGAACAGGCAACTGTCCAAGTTGTAGAGCCAAAGAATTCTTTCTTCAATTGTTATTACAGACGTAGACGTGTATTTCTTATTTAAAGTTGTAATATGTATTATGTTGGATAATAGATAAAGTATTTTTTCAGTCTTACTGTCTGCCATTTTAGACAAGTCAGAAGTGAGAACCATCTTTATCTTGTCTGCCTACATTTACAGTCAGCATCAAATTTCCTACCTTCGCTGAGTAGCGAACGTAGGAAATTTGACTTTCCTACCTTCGCTACTCAGCGAAGGTAGGAAAGTCAAAGTCGCTCTTCGATTGGATTTTTTCCGTCTTCTCTGCTCGAGACATTCCTTATGTGGCCAGGATTTCCTAGTACCTTGTATAGGAGGATTTCATTCTTTGAGGAGAAGGGTTTTGTTTGAAATATTCAAATAAATTAAACTCAGAAAGTTTGGTTTTAGAAGAACATAGGAATCAGGAAACGATCGTTATTCATCAGTTTGCAATTAGATCTGCGAAAACGGACAGAACCGTGAAAAGGTGATTCGACGTGCATGTCGTGGCTATAACGCGCGGACTATTTTGGGCTCCGCCCATTTTGCTGAAGTTTGTTTTTCGTTCTCAGCGTTTTTGATGAGTTTTTGAGGCTTCGGACTTGGAAATGTGTTGCTTTTCAGATGCCGGTGCTTCGAATGGACGCATGATACGGGTCCTCTTCCGAATGAGCCACGATGATGGAGGCAAATTCAAGCAGCGAAGTTTTGGTGAGCTGTTTGTTGACTTGGAATGCGTTTTCCCCCATTTGATATGGAACGGTGAGTCAGTGCCAATGAAATTAATAACATTTCACATGACGATCGAATCGATTTATGCTCGATTATGGATTAGAGAAGTGGGGGACCGTGGTGTTCTTCTGATGAAGAGAGCTGGTTGAAACGACGTGATTTTGCAGGTGAAAGAACTGATGAAGCACGTGGATGCGCTTCAGAAGGAGAACAAAGAGCTCAATGAACGTGTCTCTCACTTGGAAGTCGAGCTGGGAGCGAAGGACGCTGAGAAGGTTTGTGATTTTTACCCTTTTTTACAAGGCCATTCAACAACTATTTCGCCATATTCGTGAATAGATCCTGGGACAAAATAACTATATTTTCATTTTTCGGGCGGGCGGGGGGTGTGGGAAATCACATAAGGGTCACCCTTTATGAGATTTTTTTCACCCGGGTCAGGTGGCGGGGGGAGGGCCGTCAAATATATGAATAAATATTTGGAAACATACTATTTTGTCCCTAAATTGATCCATTTTAAATTAAGCATATTTTTCTAGAGCATGGCTCTGAAGAAGCAACAAGCGTACGTCAAGGAACTGAAGAAGATCGCACAGGAGGTCGGTCTATTTCTAATGACCGGTGCACAAAGAAATGTGACCATTGATGAGTACGGATTGGGAATTAGTTAATATTTGCACCGGTATTCTTTAATGTAGTCCCTCAGGGTGGCATCATTTGCCGGTTAGACTGCTAAGGCCAGTCTAGAGGGAACAACTATAGTAGTGGGCAGTATTCTTCAGATCATTGTAACATGGTTTCGTAGGCTATGAGTCGAGAGCTTCAATTTCATTTAATTTCAAAACCTTATCATGTCTCAGGAGAAGAAGCGGGCGGAGGCACTGGAACGGACCCGGGAGGGATCGATCACACCATCGCTCGTACTAGGAGACAATGGGAGGTGAGGCATTATAGATCGCAATTTGAGTACTGTATGGGTTATGCTTCATATAGGGTATATCTTCTCTTATATAGAGACCTTGAATCATAACCCACAAAGTAATCGAACTTCCAACCACATGAGGCATTGATTTATTTGTAACTTTGCATTTCATTTGAAATATTCTTAATTTTTCCCGAACTGTAATGGCCTTTGCATTATATGCGCTGAAATTGATTTTTTAAAGGATTTTGCGGATTCTTCGGGGTTATTAGTATGAGGTTTTGCCATATCATTGATGTTTTAGTAGACTATGGACGAGATATGTGCGTAATTCTGGCATTTCCTTGCTAATCGCAAGACATGGTTCATAGTTAAAAAACCTCGACCTTTGATGCTGCAGTGATCCTACTAATGTTGTGCACCTTGTCATCTCTTGATTATATGTGGTCTTGCTATCAAATAAAATCAAAAGAACCCGGTGTTACAGTAATCTAAATTCGTGGCGAGAAGTGAAAAGAGAGAAATTGTTTTGCAGTTACCGTACCCGCTCGATACAGGATGGGCAGGAGAGCGTATCGTCGATGAATCTCTTCGAGTCGGACAACATCGAACTCATCAACAGGATCGCCGATCTGCAGAGGAACTACGGAGAGGCACTGCATAAGGTGAGTTATTGAATTTTTCATCCTTTCTGTCAGAAACACACAAGATTGCAGAATTTTCTGACCAATGTTGATGTGTGCTTAGCGATGATAATAATTCCCGATAAAAATATCCTTTTCCTTTGAGATAAGCCTCCTGGAGTCGACTGCCATGCAGTTGGAGAGGGAGAACCGGGAGAAGAGCGAGGTTAGTTCCATCAAAATGAAGGAAGTTCATTGTTTATCGCAAAATTGTCATTTTTAACTGCAAAATTTGAAAACAGAGTGACTTAGTTTTTGACGACCTTGCCCATGTATGGTCGTTGTTCCTGCGTACAGCCTTTCTATTAATCATATATCAATAGCGCTTACGGTTAGTTATGCTTCGCCGAATTCCAAACATTATCATCAGTTCTCAATTGCAGGTGATAGAGGAGTGGGTGCGTGCCCGTCCGCTTCCTCCCACTGCCATAACAACACGAGCCACTCCCACATCCACCGTCTCCACTCCTAGAGCACTGTCGGGTAAGGATTCGGTTTCAGAAGTTAAAAAGAGTTTTTCCATTGAAATTTCATTATTCTGACAACCTGTCACTTTAGCGTTCGCCTGAGGTCATAAATACTGTGGGGTGGCGATTTTGTCAATGTGTGTTCGGTGTTTCCGACGATAATTGGATAATTAAAGTTCACTAGATGATGTTGAGGATGCATTTGCGAATGTGATGATTGATGTTAAGGTCTACGCAAGCTAATGGGAATGGGCGAGAGTACGAGTGCGGCCACGAATGACGTCATGGAGATGAACAAGAAACTGCAGAGGCTCCTGGAGGAGACACTCAGCAAGAACCTCATCCTGCAGAGGGTACGGTAATTGCCATTTATTGGTTTTCTTATGTAAAATGCAAAGTTATTACATATGTATATATTGCGATAGTAGAAGATACGGTGGAGGAATTGACTGTTTTTGATATATGTTGCGAAATGCTCATCGTTCCCATTTCATCTGCGCTTCAGCATAGGCATAAAGTCTCTTCCGTTAACTATACAACCGATAGCAAATGGGTAGTATCTATATAATTAATCTAACCTTATGCACTTCAGGACCTCCAGACGCTCCTGGAGCGGACAGAGATGTGAACGAAGGCGGTTACGGTATCGATCGGCAGCCACCGTAATATCCACTACACTATACCGGCCAACAGCTTCCCCCTCCCACATTCTGGGTACATTCTTTCGCTTTGAGACCGTGCTTTTGTTGCATCCGAATAAGCCGATTAGAGCTTTCTAACTCGTTTCATTGTGCCTTTTACCCTTGCCAGTCCGATTTGCATTATTCCTACTAAACCATAGGCATTTTAGCTCGAGATATTATATACTTGTAAATAGGAAGATAGTATATGATTTATTCCAGACTTAAACAGCTATTAACAGAGTTCTCTGTTTTTTTGGGGTGTTTCGTTTCCGAATTGTAAGAGTTTTTATGGTTGTGAAAGGTTTCGTGACATATTTGTATTGCATTCCTAGCCATGTGATATTCGAATAAATTTTGTTGGTATTTTAAAATCGTCTTTCCCGGAGGAACTGGTTCATTTCCAACGCATGTTATATTCAATCTTCATCGGTGTTTCCGATGAGTATGAACGAGTACAATCAATCGATATTCGGTGTGCTACAGTACCCTATCATGGACGACTCGTCGATCGTGGCGGGAAACGATGAGGACCTGACGGACGCCTCGTCTAGCGTAGACGTGCCTGTTCTCGATGTGAGTCAATCATCGTTATTCACCATGCTCCGGACTAGATAAATAAACAGTGAGTAGACACCCCTGAACGATAAAAGTGCATATTAAGTGTTTTGCTGTCGATTTTAATACAAAGGTTCAAAGGATTGACTATCTATGCTTGCTGAACGTTGCTATGAAATATATAATGAATGGAAACAAGATCTTTATTGCAATACACTTCTTGTTATCAGTCTACATTGCTGCCATAATCACCCTGGTGCACTTTTATCGAAACAAGCGCTTGCGAAATTCACGTTCTGGAATAACGGTCCTGCTTTAATTTATGGCCACGGCATTGATTGATAGTTACAGTACCTGAGATTACGGTATTCCTTTCCAGATGGCTCCCGAGGAGCGCGACGTGACTGACGCAGAAGAGGACGACGAGGAGACCGAGCTGCGGAACCTCACCGAGTACGGTTACTGTAGGATTACTGTAGCTGTATGATTTCTTTACCACTATTGCGGACCACCGTACAGTTCATATGTTCATCGCTAATCGTAGTCATTGAAGAACAATACCAGTATGAGAGGGCGAAAGTGTTTTTCAAGGTACGACTACCAAGCCTTCGTTCTCTCCCAGTACGGAAGGCCCATATTCGTATCGTGAGTTACAGTATGCTTCGTTTTCATTGCGGGTATCCGCTGTATTTTGCTAATAAGGGATCTACATGATAAGCACAACCACAATTCCAACATTGAGTTATTGGCGTTTTGAAACGCAATTCTTGCGGGGTGAATCTGTTTCCATTTTCGTAATAGTTCATTTTAAGTTTATTTCGTCAAACATGAGATCAGAATGATGAAAAGTGCACATTAGACTGTAAGATCCAATGGCCCACATCATTTGAAGCTAAGATTAAGGTTGATTCATCCCCCCTCATCGCTCGATTTGCAGATCCGGTCAGGAGGAAAAGCTGTGTACACTCTTTGCCCTCATCAGTGCATTTGTGCTCAAAGTGAAGGTGGGTAAAGGCAATTTAAAGAACATATTGGCATAGCCTTCTCGGCCCACGAATTCGTAGTGACGATGAAACATATTTGAACGTTGAACTGGACTACTTCACTTTTGCACGATTTTCGAGCCAGTGAGATCAGCACCTGCTGTCATTTGCCAGAAGGGTAAACTTGTACTTTACAACACTTTATTGGGGGAGCTCCAGGAGCGTTTGGAGGTCCTGAAATACATAATGTTGGATAAGATATCTAGGTATTGCCAAGTTGTTATTAATTGATTGATCTAGCCTGTCAGTCCACAAATTCATAGCAGTGATGAAACATATTTGAACATTAAAATGGACGAATTACTTTTGTGCGATTCCCGAACTATATCAGCATTAACTGTTATTTGCCATGAGTTCTCGCAAATGTTGGAAACTGCATAACGGGGAAACCTAAAAATTGTCATTGACGGTTGAAAGGTATATGTTGCAAATTTTTACAACACTTTTAGGGAAGCTCGCAAATGGAAAAATCGGACGGTTTCGAGGTCTCTAGGGAGGTGGGGGGGGGGGGGGGTTTGCCCGTGACGGGGCAAAATTTTTAATTTGAACCGGAAAATAAAATTTAAAAATTTTAGGGTTAAAAAAAACCCCCTTATATTTTAGGCCATTATTA
>JACMIF010000995.1:0-28447 GCA_014805445.1 Diplogasteroides magnus
TCTATTACGATATTAGTCTTCGTGCCTCTTGTCTTTTACCCTATTACAGTACCTGCCTCTTATCTTTGACCCTATTACAGTACCTGCCTCTTGTCTCCATGTACTCGTTGAAATATCAACATCGAATACTCTTTCAGTGCATCTAACAGGACAATTACATTGCGGTGAATTCTCTTCCAATTTCACAATACAGTCTCCTATGAAAGGGAATGTAGATACAAATGAACCCTTCCCTTACTTCCCTTTGTGTCATTCATTCTACAGTATCCCATTCCTGGTCCTGCATGGAATCGTGCACTTGCACATCCACATCTTGACTGGGCAACTCGTTGAAAACACGATCGAAGACAAGCCTCAAAGGGGAGAATGAAGGGAATAAGGGGACTATCCTCACCTCCACTGTATACTGCTTTCGGACGAAGATAAAGTCTTCCGGTGGTTCATCACTACAAACAGAGTTACCGTATGACAGACGATCGTTGCGGGACTGAATGAGTATATGAAAGGAATGAAGATATGTCAAACAGGTCGAATGTTGAGTGAGGCCGTGATTGATGGAGGGACATTGTATCCAAAAGTGTCCATGTGTGCAAGATGATTCTGTACTTCGTTCAATTCTGTAAACAAATACTGTTACTTGATCATGAATATTGATTCTCATTCCTGCACGTTGTTGCAACATATTCTGATACATTTGTATACACAAATAACTTTAGACCTCAACAGTTGTACATTGCATCTCGAAATGTTTTGTTCTATCAACCGTAGTTGGGTCCTGCCCTTGAACTCTGCTTAGGATTTGTTGGATCGAAATTGAAGGTGAAACAATTGCCATAAGTAATGGAGAAATGAAGAGAGAAGTCTCTGAGATCGAATGGAGACATTTCATATCAATAGAGAATGTATCCAATCGAATCACAAAGCACATTTTATCATTCAGAGCAATGTCTCTCGCTGCTCATACACATTGAATTAGACAAACAAAATGTACTGCATAGGGGTTCTAAATCGCTATTCATTATTCTTCTCCAGAGCGCGGTTGTCTATTATGGAGTGAGACAACGTAGAAGAATCACGAGAAATTGACCGATTGATAACTTGTGGTACTGTCGAAAGGGATCCATTATGTGGTCTCTATTCTTAACTAACTCTCGTGCACAACTTCCTGCATTGAATGCACAATTCTTGACTGCAATAACTTCCATTCTTTCTTCATTCTACAGTAGTAAGAACCTTCTCTGAGTAGTTGAATGTTATCATCTCCAATTCTTCCTTATCCAATCCACTACAAACTATTCAACATCTTCTTCTCATGTATCATTACCGTATAAGATAGTATAGATGGGTGTTTACAATCTGTTCAATCTCCATTCCACTCATTTGACTCTAAAAGATGTACTGTACTATTGATTGGGAGTGATTGACATACAGTAAGATTGTACTTTTCACTTGCAATTTCCTTCAATCTTGCATTGTTAATGTTGCCTGATACTGATTGAGCTGCAAGAAACTGAGAAAGACTCTAGTAGAGACAATAGAATGGATTGTACCATTTGTCTCATCTCTGGTATTTCATTCGTTTTCGTTCGTTTGTATCCATTCTGTCAACAAATAGTAACAGCAGGCAAATGATGGAGTCCAAATGAGATCTGATAGGAGAACTCTATTCTCTATTCTTATTCCCTTACTCTTGTTCTTGATTCCTTTTCCATTTGTAAGAATCTCTCTATAAGACTGAGTAGATTGAACATGAGCATAAGTAATCCACTCTCAGACTCTTTTCACATTACAATGATCGTTCATCCAAACCATGAATGCTGTTATCCACAAGATCCTTACAACTCTTCCAAGTCCTTTTGATCCAAAATGTGCTATTCCATGAATAGTAGAGTATGATGCATAGTTGTGTGATATATCCTGAATAGTCGTTCAGTCACACACTCTCCATATATCCTTACCTTTATCCTTTCCATCATGCACTACACACTGTCATTACATCTTCCGCTTTCCCTCGGAGGATAATTCTCCCTTGTCCCTTCCCTCCACCCCCCTCATCTCTTCCAATAGGCATACACAGCTTTATCTTTCACTTTGTACGCACATTCATTAGATGACATAATACATCATTAACCTAACACAATAAAATAATAATAATACAATGTGTTCTAATCAAAGAATGAGCAACTGTTGATTATCGAATTAAGATCATTAATACCAGTTGATGATTGTTAACCTATTCAAAGACATAAATGGTTGTCACATATCAATACTTACAGTAATCTTAGTTATATCTGAGTGTTGCATACATTCTTCCTGAAGGATTCATTTGAAGAGTCTTAACAGTAGAAGGAAAAGATCTCTCAATCTGGACACTTCCCAATGGAGGAAGATGAGATGGTTGCAAATGAGGTCTCACTGATTGACTCCTAAAGGGAAGATTGGGATTACTGTAGAAGGGAGAGATACCTGATAGGAGGAGTGAGAACTCGAGTGGGAAAAGAGGAAGAAGAAGAGATGAAATCACCAGAAGAAGGACGAGGTGGAGCAAGACGAACCTGAGAAGACAATAAAGATAAGAAGAATGAAAAGGACAAGACCTGTCTGACTAATGGATCATTCCTTCTCTCATCCGTTGAATGGGTAGGAGTACTGTAGAATAAAGAAGAAGACGGGAAGACTGAGGGGGTCCTTTGGACTGTTGAATTGAACTGAAAGGGATACTGTATGATGGATAGAAAGGGAAGGATACGATAGGAGATATCGATTGAATAGAAGAAGTTGATTGAAGTGGAGAATGGAAGGAAGAAGGCTTAAGAAGAACATTTGAGGAAGGAGAAGAGAAGGCTATCTTACTGGTGAAAGAAGAGAAGATTGAGAATGGGACATCATTGATGGTCTCATTGAACGGAATGGAACTGCTTCGGGTACTGTAGTCTGTACTATGGGAGCCTGATGGATAAAGTGAGAGATGTATCAAATTGGTATACTGTACCTTGGGCTGAAGGGGAGGAGAAGATTGTGAGGGTGGAGTGAGAAATGAAGATGGAAGTGATGGTGAATGAGATGAAATGGATAAAGATAAAGAAGGAGAAGGTCTCTTATAAGGAGGAATGACATAATCTCAATATCAACATTTATATGACAATTCATTCAATTCACTTACTTTCTTCTTCTCCTTCTGAATTTCTTTTCCTTTCTGAACTTTTCCTTTTCTTCGTTGTTTTCTTCACAGGAGAAGATTCTAAGAGATGAGATTGTAGTTGAACGAGAAGAGGAAAAGAACCTCTCTTTACATTCAATTCAATTATGTCGTTATTGGTACATGGAGGAGGAAGGAATACAGTACTAAATGAAGGGAAGATCAAGGGAAAAGGAAAGGAACTGACTTGTTGGATGCAAGATATGACTCTGTTACTATTGCAAGAAGAGAGGAAGAGAATACAGGATGAATAGTCTTCTGAGGAGGGACAGGAAGGGCTACGTGATATCTGATCAAGGGGGATAAGACATGAGAAGAGACCCATTCACCTCTTGGGTTGAGAGTGTCCAAAGTGTTTTCTCAGTGCTAACTCGTCTGGTTGTTGAGTAAATGCAATGAGATTCTGTAATCAATCAATCGATAATGAATGAGTGAAAGGAGTCATTACGTGGTCGTATCCGAGAGAATACACATAAGGGGCAGCCACTGCCATTTCACGTAGAGATCGAGGCTGAATCATCAATTGACTATTTGCGTGAGAAGAAAAGAAGGAAACTAACATGGATTGTAGGGGGAAAGGACTGTTGAAGAGGAGAAGAACAATCATTCTGAATGATACATGAAGAAGAATGAATGAAGTGTCATGATACCTTTTGAGTGAATGGAGGAGTGAGAAGAGGAGTGAGACGAGAAGAGGCAAAGGGATCAAACATTCTAAATACAATACACAATTACATCATACAAAACATTGAATGGGAATGAATGAGTGAGACAAGAGGGAAAAGAACTTGGGTGACTGGAGAAATGGAATTCGTTCCTTCTAGAGTCTCCATGGTAGCAAAAAGAGAAGGACTGTTAGAAGAGAAAAGAAAAAGGGAGAGGAAGTGAAAGGAAGGGAGATCATTTGATAGTTCAAGGGAATAGCGTATTCCTCTCCCAAAAGGGTCACTAATCAACACTTATTATAAGGGGTATATAGTAATAATGGAACGAGTAATCACATCTTGGAGGCAAAAGTTAAATGAATTAACACCATCATTGTTGGTAGAATGAACCCCAAAGAACATTTCATTCTTCCGTGTTCTCTAGTGCGCGGTCGTCTTAATGTTTCAGAGAAGAGAGGCGGAATGAACCTTTGTATTCATTCTGCCAAGGCTAATTCACACATCAAACATAAAGACTAGCGTTTCGAAAAAGGTAAGAAAATTAATTTGTCATTCGTCTGATCTCCGAAGAGCGGTTGTCTCTCTCTCACGTGATCGATAATCATATCGAGGGAATTGGACGAATGACAAATGAACTTTCTCGCAATAAATTACCGTTTTAGAAACACAAGTAAAGACATGAATTGGTTGAATCTGGTAGTAGTCTGTATTCATTATCCATCCTTGATTCTCATATCTTTCAGTGTACCAAACAATCAATTGACTCCCTTTGTAATGTTGATATGAAAAGATATCTGATTGCGTGATTATAAATTCCATTTAGGAATGGTCCAATTTCAGCTGTTACCTTAATAAGAGAGGAGGGAAGTGGTAATTAGAATGTGTAGAGAGTGAGGGAAAGATGGAAGAGAGACTCATAGGTGATGTTATGTCTCTCCCTTCCACACTTATTCCATGTATATTCAGATTGTACAAGAGCCTAATCTATTCTCTTCAATATCATCTACTCCTATCATCACTATATCAACGATATCTAATCCTCATTTTAAAGGTTATCTCATTCAATCCCTTCACTAATCATCATTCCATTCAGAATCCTCCCATCCTATTGTAGACAGAGAACCCTTTCCCATCATGCCTACTGTAGTCGCTAAGAGAAATGCGAGGGAGCGTACGAGGGTTCATACAGTGAACAAGGTCTGTTAGATGATAGATGTGTGATAAGATGAATATAGGCCTTCCTTATACTCAAAGAAAATCTTCCTTCTCTTCGAATTCATTCAAAGAGAGTTTCCAAATTGAGAATACTCCGTGCAGCTATTCTGTACATAAAGACCCTTATGGATACAATGAAGAGTGTCAGTTCTTCCCTTTTTATTCCCTTTTCATCTTTCTCCTTCAGTCTCCTCTTCTGGATAATCCAATGACTTCTCGTTCATTTATTCCTCTCAACAATTCCCTTTCATCTTCTCATTCTCATGTTATTCCCTATATGAAATCATTCATAGAGTACACTCCATACATTCCTCCTTCATCTTCTCTTCCTCCTCCTCCTCCTTTCCCTTCTTCTCTTTCTGATCATTCACAGTCATTCGCTTCCATTCTCTCATCAGCAGCAGCCTCCATTGGATACAGTAATCCATGGGTGCAGTACACGCAAGTTTGAGGGGAGAATTGCTAATGGACAGACAGGTGCATTCTGTTCACATTGTCGTGTGACTTTTCATAAATATGTGAATAGACTCAAATGTTGGCTGTGACGATGAAATGGGTAAGGGTGCACTCAACAATCAGAACAGACATAAAACATCAATGTAGGTGATTCGGAATCCAAGAATTATCCAGTAATTCATATAAACGATCTTGTATATGTTGTATGTTGTAACGACTGTTCGATCGTTAGTATTTATGGTATGTCTGTTATCAATGATTGATTGGATTGAATCATCCATCATGTGTTACCGTAGATTGGACAAGGATTGAACTTTCCCGAACATTTATTGAGAAGTGAAATGGAAGGGATTCTTATTTAGTCATTAGAACACAATAGAGAAAAGAGTAGAATGTAGTACTGGATAAAGAGAAAGAGACTCTTTCTTTATTGGAAGAGAGTCAATTTCTTCTTGATTGGTTGACGACAAATGTGACAAAGATTGAGGGCTCCAGCACATTCAGGACACGCAAGATGACCACACTGAACAGGAATCGAACTAGGACATTGAGATTGATAACAGAGAACACAACCACTACACCACCACTCACAGAGAAGGCAACCGTGGGACGGGCATCCATACAGATTGCACACTGTACACTCTGTTCCAGTTCTTCTAGTCGAGCCCTTAGTTCTCTTAGTTCTGAATGAGTCTTTTCTCTTCTACAGTATCCCTCTACCAACCATTCTCTGCAATCTTTGCATCTTCTTCTTCCTTCCTCCTCAATTCCTCCAATTCTCCCATTTTCTTCAGATCAACACTTCCTTTTCTGTTGATCTCCATCTCGCTTCCATCTACAATTCAATCTCTTCCTCCTTCCCATCCTTCTCCCTCTTCCCCCTTCCTCCTTCTCCTTCTTCCCCCTTCCTCCCTCCTCACCATTTGCATTCCTAGCCCCCTCAATAGCCTTGTAGCACAATTGACATCTTCTTAATTGTGTATCCTTGATGCATGACTGAATGATCTCTTTCCTTTCCCTTCTCTTCTCTTCCTTACACTGCATATCACTCTGTGTCCACATGGGATGAATTCCACATCAGCTGGTTGATCATCACAGTAGAATGTGCACATTGTCACCTGAATAGTCTTCCTCATTCCTTCTTTTCTCCTTTCCTCACCTCCTGAAGGTCCAGTCTCTCTGATGAAGTTGACGTCATTGGAAGGAGACTTCTGAAGACAATTCAACTTGTCCTCCATCATATTCACTACAGTGTACTTCGGTCTTCCACATGCAGCCTTCACAACAGCTCCTCCAAAGAGTGCAGCAGAGAGTTCAGGAACAGTATCACCAGGTCTGCGTCCTGAAGGGGGTACTGTAATAGGATGAGAAGGACTACCGTACCCTTCTCATTGAGTATTCGTGGATCAGCTCCATTGAGGGCCAACATAAGAGCTGCAGCCAATTCCCAATGGGGACGAACCTTCGCTGCCACTTCACTCATCTTCTGTATTAGAATGAGAAAAGAGAAGGGAAAGGGAATGACTGACCACGTCTTTACCAAGTGAAGTCAATATAGATGATACATCTACTTGATTGTATGAAGATGTGTTGAGAGAGATCTACACACACTATTCCCCTTGTATTCCTTTCCATTCACTCACTCCATTCATTACAATGTGTAATGGAGTATCTCCATTCCTATCTCGATGGTTGACATTCACTCCAGCAGTTATCAATGCCTGATAGTACAAGTCTATTCAATCACAAGGGAGTCCAACCTGGATTGTGGCCAATCTGTCAAGGTCTCTGTCGACTGATGAATGCCATACAGATACTGCTAGATGGAGACAATTCTGTCCTGAGGAGACAACAACTGCATTCCATGCATCAGGGAAGAGCTGAAGAGGAGAAGGGAAGGGAAGGGAAGGGAAGGGACGGGAAGGGGAAGGGAGAGGGGAGATCAAGGGAAGGGACTTCATTCAGGGTAGGGAAGGGGAAGGGACTGTGGGGACATTCATGGAAGGGACTCAAGAAGGACCAGAAAGAGTGAGAAGATGAGATGGAATGGAGAGGGAAGAAGGAATGAATGCGAAGGAAAGAGAAGAGATCTGACTCTCCCAGCAACGACACTCGCAATAACACTAGCACATGGTTAACTGTCACTGATTATCACTAATCGAATCAAGGAAAGATCTCGAAAAACAATTGAGTAAAGGAAGAAAGATCTCTTGTAGGAAAAGAGTCATAGAATGGAAGAATGGATTTATACATGAAATGAATGGCAAGGACAACAAATGAACAACAAAAGATGCACTTTGATGGAATATAAGTGTCAATGACTCGTTCGTCTTCTCATTCAGGAGACAGTGACAAGGACACTTCGGTACGGACTTAATGAAGTAAAAGGAAGAAGAAGAGAAGAAGGATAGTTGAATGAGTGAATAGAGAGAAGGAAGAGTCCTGTAGTATTGGATTGGGATTGATGATTGTAGGAGGAAGTGTACAACAACAAGTACCAATACACACGGAAGTATTAGAGTACACACGACATTGAATATCTGAAAGGGAATGGAATGAAAGGGAAGGACAAGGAATGAGACCTGATTGACATCCTACATTGATCTTGAATCCACCATTAGCACAGATTGGATAGAAGTTACAGGCTGAAATGGAGATGAAGGAAAGAGGGGAAGGGGTCACTTACGAACATCACTGAAGAATTGATATCCTTCTACTCCACAGATATATTTAGATTGAGAATATACTTGAGTGAGAATGAAAGGGAATAGAAGAAGACAATTCATGTGAATGTCCATTCAGAATGATTCCATCAGAGGATTCACTTCATTTGCACACCTGTCTCTATTGTGAGTCATTCTTTTATCCGTATGAATGAGCAACAAAAGAGAATCAAAGGAAAGTGGCCTTGTTTGTTGATATGATCTGATCGAGGATTAATTCAATCTGAGACATTTCATGAGGAGATTCAATTGATGATTCCAATTGTGAAGAGTATTCATTCTTTGTATGAAGTGCTTCTCTTTCTGTTGAATAGTCAGTCCTGTTATATTCCCTTTCATCTCTTTGTCTACTTTCCATTGAAACCTTTCATTCGCTTCGTCCTCTTCTCTCTTCTTTCCTTCCACTTTTTCCTTTCGTTTTTCCTCTTCCCTTCTCGTTTCTTTGACGCTTTTCGATCTCAATTTGATTGACTTTCGTAGTCTCCTCAATGATCCTCCGCGGTCTTTCTGACCGACTTCGTTCCACGACAGCTTCTTTCCTGAATGTCTTCCTCTCCTCCTCCTCAATACCCTCCTACTACCTCCTGGGAGGGTCGCTGCCAATAGCCGTGGGTCGTTGTTGTGTCTCTGACCCGAACTCTCCTCTGCTGTAATACAGTATGATGAAGGGGGGAAAGGGGGGGAGTAGTCTAAGGGATAACATACAGTCTGGTTTGTATGATGCATTGAGTGCAGGAGGATGGTAATGGGCAGCAGATTGTTCTGCATGAGTTGTGATCTGACTGAAAGGGAGAAGACTAAGGGGAAGATGCACAAAAGGAAAGGGAAGAGAGGGATACCTTATGAATCTCATTTGTTGATTGACAAGTCTTCCTACAGCTGATTGACGAGTACGAACATTCTTGTCTGGTTGGAAGAGGACAATGTACACCTGAAGGAATGAGAAGAAGAGAAAAAGGAATGAACTCACTTTGGGACCGAAGAAACAAACAAGAGCTACAGTACCCGATAGAGATATACACATTACAAGAGAAATCATTTGAATCTGAAGAGAATAAGGAGGGAAAAGGGAAGAAGACTCACAAAATAGTTATTGGTTGTGGCAAAGTAAATGGGAACAAATGCCAACCAGAGAATGGAAGTTGAGTACATTGTGAATCTGAATGGATAAGATGATATGTGATCAATGTCTTCATCTCACCCAATAAGTCTCGTCTCATTGAAGTTCTCTGGAATCTTCCTTGTTTTGAATGCATATACAGTACACGCAAGAATGAGGACCATGTTATAGGAAAGAGATACCAGAAGATGAGATGGAGTGGCATGCTGAGAATGAGAAGAGAAGAATGGAAAGGGATGATGACTGACCTTGCAAGTGAGAACAGCCTCTACTCGAGTAGGATACTGTATGGCAAGTGATGGAGGATCAACTATCAACCATATAAGAGAACCAATCAATTGAACAGATACTATGATACCAGTAATTGCTACCTGAATATAATGATTGGAAGGGGGAGGGGGATGGATGGAATGACCTGTGCACGGGGAGTAATGAAACGTGGTCTCTGTGCACTGCTTGGTGAGAATACACGGGCAAGTCTATTGGTTTTAACTATAATCGCGGCGTATATGGCTGACATACAAAGACCTGAAGAATGAAATGAGAAGATGAGAAGAGAAAGGGAATCACCTATGACAACTCGACTGAGGGCACACGATGGAATAGTTGGTTTGTTAACAAGAAAGAATGTAAGGACATAACAGAGGGAAATACCCGTTAACATACAATAACATAATTCTCTTCCTGAGGCCATGATCTAAATGGAAAGAATGAAAAGAAGAAGAAAAGGGAAGAATGACCACTGGAGTTGCTGAGAACTTGAGGAATACAATGAGGACGAAAAGAGTAGAAAGGAGACCAAGAAGGGAAAAGGACGAAGGAATAATGGACCATGAAGAATTCCATCGAATGAAATCAGGAGGAATTGGACGACAAAATGAAAGGGAAACATCGGGAACTTGTCCACGAGGACATTCAATACATCTGAAAGAGAATGAAAAGAGAAGAGAAGGGAATGAACTGACTCTGTTACATTGACTACTATACTCGTATGGTTATTACAGTCGATACAGGCCCAACAACATGTTTGATCCTGAAAGTATTGATTGATGGAATGAGAAGACCCTTTCCTACTTGATATGATCGATACTTTCCAGGTGCACAATCGAATGAACAGACAGAGAATGGAAATCCCCTTGACTGAACAAGTCTTTGTCTAATTGCTGTCACATCCAAATTCAATCGATTCTCATCCCAGTTTCCGACCTGAATTCTCTTCCTTCCCAGTTCATCTCCTCTAATGTTCACCTTTGCATATTCTCCTTCTCTATTGACTTGAAATACATCATATCTTCCTATTCCATCTCCATTATAGTCTATTCGAGATTCTGTAGAATATGAATTGTGATGACTGCAAGGGAATGTTCCCTTACCTCCAATAGTCTGATTCCTATAAAACTTCTGTAGTTCCTCTCCATTGAATGTTGAATTGGATAGATTGCATAATGAGAATGGTTGTCCTTTGCATTCTTTCTGAATGAGGGGAGGTCCTGGAGGGAAAGTGAAGGGAGTCACTGACATGTATGTACTTTGATATAGCTGTTGCAACAGCAACCACGGCATCGTAGACGTAGGGAACATAACTTTCCTGTTTGAATGTCACATTCTGGGCTGCGAAACATTCACCAAATGTGGAAACCTCAAATGATGGAGTATAGAGAAGATACAATGATTCGAACCGGCAATGTGTTACATCGAATGTCATCCTTATTCCAATATTCCTCTAGGAAAGTGTTAGTCGGACCAAGAGACAGGAAATACTCATCAAACTCTGAAAGAGTCTTTCCTTCTCTCTTCTTCTCCTCTTCTTACCTTTGATAGTTCTTTGTTTAGGTGCAATAGTAATTGATCCTCTTGTTCTACTCTTTCTTCCACTTACAACAGATTGTTTCTTTCCCCATGAATCTGATGCCACAAACCTCAATTCATTCCATCACAATGATCATTCTGATTCCCTCACCAGAAGTAGTCCTTTAGTTCCTTATATCCTTCGAGAATAAGTGAATTGAGTCTATCGAGGAATGCCTTTAGATTGTCTTCATCAACAAACATAACAACTCCTCGTCCCTTCTGTGATTTATACATTCTCCATATTACATCTCTGTAATCATCCTCATCCTCCTTTCCCTTCTCCTCATTTCCTCACTCAAATTCTCCTGATGTTGGTCTCCTTGATATCTTGTGTACATCTCCATCAATACACACTCCAATCTTAGCAGAAGCAACTCGAAATGCTTCCATTCCCTGGAAGAACAAGACGATTCTCTTTCCATCCTCCCATTCACCTTTTCTCCATAACTTCCACTGTCAGCCACTGCATGAACATAATTCCAATCCAGTCTTTTCACCTCAATCCAACACTCAAACAGTCACTGAGTCAGTCTCTCACCACATTTGCCATTACAGTGGCCTGTAGATTGTCTGGTGGAACAACTCGAGAAAAGAGTGGAAATCGTGACTTTTCACTCAATTCACTTCCTGTAGATGAATAACTGACAAGAGCGACCTGTAATTCCCTTCTTCTTCTCTAAGTAGTTGTTGTATGTTCGTCTTTCCTATCTCATTAGACATGCAAACAACACATCTCCCTCTACATCAAATGAACGAATCACCTTGAAGAGTCCTAACATCGATGCAACCATTACAGATACTTGAGATGAAGCTGCACCCACAACTGCAGCTACTGGTTGTTTAGTCTGAATGTATGGAATAGGAAAGGGAATGGGGATAGGGTCTACCTGAGTGGGGGAATCGGAACGGGAACAAGTATCACTAGACAATGCAGCCTGAGGGGAAGGAATGAAAGAAGAGACTGGTAGATACTTACCTTGACGAATTCAAGAGTCTGTTCCAATGCATGACTATCAACAGAACTGAAATGTATTGTGTGTTTGTATTGTGTAGTAGGACCCTTCCCCCCATTCCCTTCAATCCTTCAATTAGCACTATTCACTGGCCCTTCCTTGTCTCGTTCTCTTCTATCAGAGAAGAGAAGATTCTTCTTCTGCAGTTGACAGAATCCACTAAGTCGATTAGAGAAGGTGAAGTCTATGATTGACTTCCAAGTATATGTCACCTTGCCTCTCTTCCAATTCAATGAAGCATAAAAGGAGTAAGACAAAAGGAAGGCCCCCCCCAAACGCATTGAGGTCTTAATCAGTTTGTACTCAGAATGGAAAGGGAATATACAGAGAAAGAAATAGACTAACCATGTGTCGAGGATCTGTGCACCAAGATTTGTATGAGGAAGAATGATTCTTTCCTTGTTAATCTTCTCGAGTGTGAATAACATTGCAACCATCCTGTACTCCTCTTTCTTTCCCTTCCTTTCCTTTCCTTATCCTCACCTTTGTAGTCCCTGTTCTGCCTTGAGTGCCCCACAAGGAGTTCCATTCTTTCCTGTTGCATGCACTGGAAATAGTCCTCCAAGTAGAATCTCTCCAGGAACGAGGACCTTCAATCAGGACATTGAGGATATGAAATGATGTGTAATGACCTGTCTGACTGAGAGTGATGATGAGATGAAGAGTAGAAGAAGACATACAATCCCCATTGGGGAAGGTCAATCAGATACTTCCAATCATGTACAAATATCCTGTTATGAAAGAAGTTGAAAAGATATGTCATATGAGAACAGATGAGACAGATTTAGAAAGGGAATCCCTCCAGAAGGAAACGATTAATGGATACTCTATGTGCCAGAATGAAGAACCACAAAACGTCCATTTATATGCCTTTCCATAATCCCAGAAGGAATAGCACTATTTTGAGGGCCACGGGGGGTTGAAGAGAAGATTATTCTGTCAGAATAAGCAATAAAATATGAAATGATTAAATGCTCGGAAGACCTCAGTGGGGGAAAGGGGAAGGTACTCAAGGTTAATAACAGGTGACAGGAGACGGGAGAATGAAGAGTGACGTCTACTAAGGAAAAGGAAGACGAATGAGGATGAGTACCTGAGATGAGAGGAATTAGACTCGGACTCTCAATCGGCCATTGAATACACAAGTACGTTGAGGACTACTGAAGGGAAAGGGGGCGGAGTCAAGAGAAAGAGTCTTTATGCACAAGGAGAAACAATCAGAAGATGAATGTAAAGAAGAAGATGATGATGTAAAGGATTGTAGATATGAAGAATAGAAGATGATTGAGGGCATGAGAGAATGGGGACCATGGAAGGGGAACTTCGGTCTCACGAGACTCAATACAATACATACACAATGACTATTGACATGTCAAACCTTTGGTAGTGGTAGAACAGAATGAACAATTCCAACCAGAGAAGAAAGTAAATGAGGAGGAGGAATGTCAGAATGAGTACATGACAATCTCTCCAATAGAAGGGATGATATGAATAGAAGTCCTGTCATTGTCATGTTGAATGCAGAGAACTTGACTGAAATGATTACTGTAATTGATTGGAGTACTGTAAGTGATTGGAGTATTGTATGAATGTCTTGTTCTACTCTCATGAGAACTGTTCATCAATTGAAACCCCGTTGTGTCAATTGAGTGTGAAGGGGACACTTCACTTTTACGATAACGTCCATTTGAGGGAAAATAGACTGGAGACATGTCGTGGGGGGGATTGAATGACTGTCTTGCATGGAAGACAAAAGGGAAACTGACGAATGGAAGGAGTATGAGAGAAATAGACTGGAAGTCGCTGAGATATTAGAAGAAGGGAAAGAAGTTGACAGACAACTGAGAAGGCAAGTAGAAGGGATTGGGTACGGGAAAGCTGAATGAGGAGGATGAGGAGGAGGAGAAAGAGGAAGAGACCTTGAAGAAGACTGAGGATACTGTGAAGATAGAAGAAAGAAGAGCTGGTAGAAGCATTTCAGAGAAGAAGAAAACAGAATTACGAGATACTCCAACACACCTCAAAAGAAGAGAATGAAATGAGAATAGAAGTGATACACTCACATTTCACCATTTGTAGACTGAACATCAAAAGGATTTCTCTTCCAATCAGACAATGCGACTGCAGAGAATTTGGATTCCTGAATAGAAAAGAGGAATGAGGAAAGGGATGAATAGACAGACATTCATTATAAGATCCTCTATGATCCATCCATTTATGTGTGACTCACTCAATTCTTCTCTTTCCTTTGATTTGACCTGTCAAACAACACAAATCACAATGAAAAATGAAGAGAAACAACCTCCGGTGCCACTGCAAATTGAACTGCGAACAGACGTTTGTCATCGAATTTGAAACAAATCTGAAGAAAGAGGAAGATGAAGGGAGACTTGTGATGGTTACTTGTTGATAGTCATTGGGATAATCCCCGTACAGGAATTCAAATGAAGTTGTGAATGAGAAGTCTGCCCATAGATAGATCTGTCCTGTATAATTAGCAGCCAGGACTTTAGATGAGACAGTTCCTGGAGTAGGACTGAAGAAGAAGGAATGAATAGAAGAAGAGGATGACATACGAATTGATTTGAACTATCTGAGGAGACCATATCTGTACCCAATAGAAATTGAGCCATGACAATCCCCATTTGTCTTTATCCCATGAAACAGAAGAATCATTCCATGACTGAATGGAAAACAATGATTGTAGTGGTAGAATAGACTCACAAGTACAATTCTTCCAGTTGCTTTGGCTGTTTGCCTCTCTTCATCCTATAAGAAGAAATAATACTCAATGAAATACCACTTACAATCTCCATTGTGTTCAATCGAATACTTTCCACTCTTACAAGACGAGTCTGATTGGATGAAGAGGCATTGTTGTAGTTCTCAATATCTTCCATTCACTCAATTACTCACAATGTCCTACTTGTGCAATATGAGTCCTCAACTTCCATGCCTTTTCCCCTCCTTGACATGAATGGCATGACTTTCGACAATTGGCCATCATCCTTAGATAGACTGATTGGGAGAATGGAAGGGTCACATACCACACTGCATTGGAAGTACATTCTCCTTGGGTGGCCCATTCTGCACATTTGACATCTGCATCTTCACATCCAACCACTTCGTTCAGAACTGAATGAAGACATGGACAAACATATTCATGTAAACACATTTGAAAGGCAGCCTATTTATTTTGCCGTTGAAACATATTCGAAATCACGTATTGGTGTTAGAGAATCGACGAAATAGCACGCGAATTTGAGAGAGCACAGAAAATAGAGTGACCGGTCAGTGTTCATACTAGCAAAGTGAACTGTGTTTACATGAAGAATACTCACCTGTTCGAATGTTTATAAGGAAAATGAAGCCAACGACTCTCATCTCTCGTTCGTTCACTTGATTGTATGACAATGAAAGAGATGTGAACTCGTCCCTCTTTCTCTTTTCTCTTTCTTATCCCTTCTAGGGACTTGTTCCCTCAAACAGATCATCTTTCTATTCGAATAGAGTCCCTTTTGGAGTGAGAATGAGTGAAAGGGGGGCCATCACCCATGGAGACCCTCGAGGGAAAGGGAGTCACTCCATTCATTATCACAATGCAAGTCCTCTTTCTTTACACACTTTCACTTTTGTGTTAGTTTGGATTGTTTGATGTTTGGGGATGATGGGAGAATGAGCGAGTTTGGTTGAGGAAAGACAGGATTGATAGTTGCGCAAGAGGAAAAAGGAACTATTTCAGATGGGATGCAGTGTTTCCAGAGAGGAATTTGCTATTGAGAAGTGTGATAGATTGTGGAGGGGAATGCAGAAGGTACAGTACATTCAGAAGGGGAATGAGGAGGAATGTTCAGGAAGGAGAGACAATGGAGAAGACGGTGATAATACACAATTCATGGATTGTAGTCAAGATCATACTCATTTCTACATTCAAGGACTTCAAGAATGAACGGAAAATCATTCATGATCTAGTTGGTTAAAAAGAAAAGATATGAGGAGAAGAAGCTTGAGGTGTATAAGGAAATGGCAGAAATGGCTAGGAAGAGGAGGATAATATTCATTCTGGAAGATTTCAATGCAGTATGTGCAGGATGAATGAATGTATGAATGTTGAGTGTACAGGAGGGAAGATCGACATTCGAAGATGCTGAGTCTATTTATCTTCTCACTCATTGTATGGATGAATGCAAGTCTATTCCTCCTCTATGCTATATTCACCTTCTAGGGTTGGTATGAATGAGGAAGATGATTGAGGATTACTGTATTAAGAGAATGTGCAGGATACATAGTGGGAGAAGAATTGAAAGATGATGTTTTCCTCTCTCGATATTCACTTCAAAGGGGAATATCATTGACTGAAGCAGCAGCTCTTATGATTCCATCCAATGCTCATGGTTCGTTCCATTCCCTTTCCTTTTACTCTTCTATTCAGTTCTTTTCCTTCGTCGAGATCCTTCATTCCTCATTGAAATTCCATTCCTCGAGAACAAATTCATTGAAGATGACGTCTCCAGAAACAGAGCAAAGTATTTTGCAGATCAAGTGGAAGGAATGGCCAAGGTGTACAGCAATCCATCGTGATATATCTTTAGTTCCATTCAGGACCAGGTTGTAACTTATACTTGTCGAACAGAAGGAATCAACAATCGCCATCAGAGACACATTCAATTGAGGGAAATGGAAGGGATGAGGAAGACAGTCAAAGTGAAAGGAGAATGGGAAGGGAAAGAGGGAGATGATTACAGAAATACATCATCTCTTGTATTGAAGGATATTTTGAGTTGACAGATGAAGGAGAAGAAGACAGAACAGAAGAATACGTAGATGAGTTCATGCAGAATGGAGAATGGTCATTCAATGTTGATGAGGAAAGAGAAAAGGTGAATGGAAGGGAGAGAAGGGGAATGAGGATGGAATACAGGTGAATGTACTGATGGAATCGAATGAGATAGTTATTGTGATTGGTGATGGAGGAAGTGGAAAGAGTAGACTGATACAATCAATTGGAGGAATAAAAGTGAATTGTAGTGGAAGAAAAAGAGAAGATGTTATGGAGACAATTATGATGAAGACTAATAGAACAGTGAGAAATGAATGAGAATGAAGAGAAGAGAATATATACAGGGAAGTGATCAATATAGAATGGCAATGGGAAGTTATGGAGGACCCAGAATAGTTATTGTATTGGATGATGTTGATGAAGTGAGAATACTGTCATTATCGATCGATGATGATACAATTGAGTTCCCAAAGGAAGAACTCCTTCATATTCTTGTCCCGACTCCATATTTCTCGTGGATTCTTTCAACGCGGAAAAACATCTCAAAATGGATAGAGAAGATGAATATTCCCTTCACAACATACAATATTCCTTGTATGAATGAGGAATCTGCAATATCTTGTATTGCTTCATTCCTTGACTTTTCCACTTCACTCTCTCATCTATTCCCTCCTTCCAATCAATCACTTACTATTGCTGAGAGACTGGTACAGTCGAAGAATGATGATGTAGAGGAAGGACAGGAAGTAAGGGACAGTCTATCCATTCATTGTCCCTTCTCTCATTCAGATGTCATGGACTATCTACAAATGTCGTGTGATATCTTCTCTCATTCGTCATGGTGCCTCTATCACAAGACTATCTCAACTGTCTAAACATGCAATTGCATCGTTATTCTGTCTCTTCTTCCCTCTCAATCCCCTCCATTCAGATTGTTCGAGACTGAACTTGTAATGATGGAATGCGACATTCGTGGTCATCTTCTCATTGCAACCCTTTCTTTCCTTTCCCTTGTCCCAAATGGACTTCGTGAATCTGAATTGAGATCTCTTCTGGGAAAGGAAACATCTCTTCTACCTTCAACAATCAAAAGGAGACACAATTCCAACTTCGGTCAGTCTATTCAATCCTCTTTCCCTCATTCTATTACCTTCAGATCTATCGAATGACATTATCGGTGGTCGTCATGTTGTTTCTCCTCTTCGATGGAGATTCATTGTCTCTCGACTCTTTCATATTCTTCAACTTGTTCATCCAACAACCAGACTATACAGAATACCCACTTTTGCAAGGAGAACAGTAGTGAAAAGGTTGTGTTAAGAGTGAAATAGTGAATGAGTCCTTCTCTATTCAGATATCTCTCTTCCTCTGCAACAATTGACCATTTTCAGAAGAGACTGTCTAAGATGATCTCATCCAATTCTGCCTTTCTTTCAGACAGAGAATCACTTCGTTCTCATCTTTCCCAACCTCTTCATGAGGTCATTCGACAGTCCAGACCACAAACAGCTCCTACTATCATAGGAGCATTCGAGAACGAAGCATTCAGATATTGATTGTCCGTCAAAGAGATCTCTTATCACCTTCAATGTATACTTGACACATCAAATGAGTAGTGAATATCCATAAGGAATGACCAGAAGGGACTGAATGATCGGATATGAGTACATAGGATACTCCAGAAGGAATAGAAAGAATCAAAGTGAGAGTAGGGCATAGAGACATTCTTCTCACTCTCAACACTCTACTCTCACTAGAAGCAATCGCATTTCCGGACTACTTGTGTGTATAGACAAGAAGAAAAAGAAGGACAAGTGTAGTCCTTTCTTGACTAGAGACAAAAACCACCATCACTACACACTAACTAAGCCCTCTTTCCATTATACAAAGTAGTCAGTCCAATTAGGACAACCATGAGATCTGATCCTCTTTCCATTTCACTTCTACTCGTTTTTCACCCCCAAGACACACCAGATGAGTCTTATTTGCTACTATGGTCGTACAGTTAGCGTCAATTTGCAATTCGTTTCACTGTAGCTTTCTTTATGGGAGTTTTAGTAAAAAATTCTATAATCGATTGCTGCAGCATGCTGCTGAAAAAATCACTTCTTTTTTTCTTGTTGTTATTTTCATTTTAACTGCTTCATTGATTGCTTGATTACTTATAAATTGCGTTAACTTGTTCAGCGGAGAGGACCAAGCGGGCGAGGCAAGAGAAGTTGCAGAGATAGACTGCAGGTCAGCTCATTTTTATGGATTCTTTCCTTTTTTGTTTTTTGTTTGTTTATAGCACAGATTGATTGAAACTGTATGCTTACCGGTTGATGAAACCATCATTTGCATCCTATCCCTGCGCAACCCGACACTTTTCATAGTGTGCAAGTGTCCAGTTTGACGCTTTGTTCAGTACACGTTACCCTCCTTTGTACAAATTGAGAGTGTGTGAATTTGAACAGGGTATCACATTACATGACTTGTCTTCGCTTTCTTTAGGTATTTTGGGTCGCCATCCATTCCCAATTGGCCTTTGTCAGATTCTTGCGCGGGTAGCATTTGACACACGTATCTATTGGCCGATCTCGTAAATGTGCTTTAGATTGACACTAGACGAGGCCTTCCCCTATTACCTCCTCTATAGCTCTTATACCCTATTCAAGTGATTAGCTTCGTTGTTGCAATGGCCAGTTGTGGTCACTTCCTTCCCCCTCTAACCTTCTTGCATACCCACATATGTAGTGCGTGTATTGTTTCAACTGGAGGTCCATTGTGAAGTATTCCCCCTTTCCTCTCTCGCTTCACTCACTTCACTCCTTCTTCATATGCACTTTCAGTCTGGAAGACTCTTTCTCTTTTAGATCATCAGGTCGTTTTCATGCATTTCACATATGATGATTGGGTTGAGTCAATGATTGGCTACAATAGGATTGTTCATCAATCAGTTGTCTCCTCTCCTTCTCCTTCTTTCCCTCATTCTCCTTGTCTGGCAGGTGTCTCTCATCTCGTAAAATGCCCATTGGACAGCTTCAATTATCGTGCAGCAGCCTCATTTTGTGTGTGTATGGTTTGTTATTCAACACCTCCCCTTATGGGGGGGGGGGATAATACCACTAATCTGTGTCTGAATGGCAATGGGCAGTCCTTCTCCGCTTACCCCCCCCCCTCCACCCTCAGGTCAAGCCATTCACACTAGCAATGCATGACAAGAGACCTCATTCACTCTTCAAAAGGGGACCTCTTGGCCCCCCTTCATAACTTGCATCTAGTCCTTTCTTCCTCTTTCCTGTATCCAATCCTCTTCTTCCATCTAAGAACGACCGTCGTGGAGTAAATTGCTTTATCGCCTAAATGAATGCAAATCAGTAGAAGAGCGTTACGGGGCAGTCCCTTTTTGGAGTGGAAATGGAATAGGAAGAAGGAAGAGAGAGAGAGTTCTTCCCTTGACTAAGTGAAGTGGCCATAGGATAGTGTGATGAGATAAAGAAGTCTTCCATATGACTCTTCCCCTTGGGATTCCCTCTTTTAGTATGAATCTCAAGCTGTTCCTTGGATTCTCCGATGGGTGAGATAAGAGGTGACTAAGTTAGTGAAGTAGAAGGGAAGAAGAAGGAAGAGTCTTCCTCTTTCCATTCCCTCATCTACAATCATTTCGCCCCTTGCACTCTAAATACAGTCCTCCATTGTCCTTTCACTCTATCCAATATAGCGTATAATTCGAGTTGGCAACATGATTGGAGTGGAAGTTAAACTCAGCTGATGGAATGTCCATCCTTCCATTCCTAGTGGGATATGTCAGTTGGAGTCTTTCCATATGAGTCATTGTGAAGGAACAGTCACAAGAGTAACCGCTCACTTCCGTTATTCTTGCATGACTTATTCCCTTTCGTTCAGTTGAAGGCGTTGGGTGTTCACTCACAACCTTCCATTTCTATTCCTTCATTCAGTATTGAATGAGTATTCTGTAATGCCCTCCGGTGCAATAGTTTATGTTCATCCCTCAATCTTCAGTTATTAGCACCCCTTTGCTCCTTCTCCTTCTTCAACTACTCGCACATGTTTAGAAGGAGAGAAGACGTGCAGTAATCTCTTCTTCTTCTCCCTTCGAACACGAACAATCCTCGTCCTTTCATCATTATCGCCTCTTCCCTTGTCTTTTGCAATCCTTTTCACCTTTCAATATGACCCCAGAGACCTTTCTCCATGTGCTATTTTATTGCCACATTGCCCTGTCATCAAATGTAAAGGGCATGAGTGCAAGATGGTTAAGCAGAGGGAGAGAGATTACTGTATGAGATAGGAGATGTCTTTCCCTCATTGTGATTCTTAGTCATTCATCATAGTTTCTCCTTGTGCATCTGTTTCCTTCTTCATCTCTTCATTACTCTTCCTCTTTTATCTCCATTCAATCTCCTTTCAAATTCTCTTTTCTCACGACCGCTATCGTCTCTCTTTTCGGCCACACCAATATTGTGCCAAATTGCCATATGGACAGAGAGAGGGGGAAATCGTGGTTCATCCTGAAGAGAGAAGAAGAAGAATGAGAATCTCAGTCCTGTCTATCACTCCAGTCATTCACCCTCCCTCTTCCTCTATCCATTACTCAAAGCGGAGGACATCTTATTCTTCTCCTTCATATGCCCATATTCACCTACCGTCTACCTTCATCCCTTCCCTTCTCTTCTCCTCTCCAATCTCTTATTTCGTGCGGCATCGTCTTCTCTAATTTTGGCCACACTTCTCAATGGCAAATTTGCATAATTGTCGTGCGAGTATCCTGGAAGGAGTGCCATTTAGACTGTGATTGTATGTGGGGGGGGGGGGGTCTCTATTGGCGCACTCTTTGAGAGTACAATAATGGATGAGTATTCATCTCCTAGTCGGTCACTCTCTACCATATTGTTTGAACAGCGGTACGTTGTGAATGTGGCATCGTTGTCCCTTTCACCTGATTGGACCAATTTGGAGGGCAGTCTCTCCCCCTTACACATCCATCTCTTCCTTCAGTAATCTACCATTCTCTTTCTTTCCTCTCAGCTTATCCTCTTCAATTGACTCTTCTGTCCACTTCTCGCCTTTTCCACTTCAGACTTTCTTTCTCCTATTTTGCAGTCCTCAATGAGTTTCCATGAGAACGACTCACTCTTTTGGTAGTGTACATGGAGTAACGATATTAGGATTGGCGGGTGGAGGCATACATGGGATTGGTTTGTGCCAGACTGTTAAGGTATGGACTGGTCACAATAGTAAAAAATAGAATGATTGCTAATTTTTTTCTGTCTGCGGTCTAGTTCCCTGAAGTTTTGCGGGGTGGGATGACCACTTTTGTAAGCATGATGTCCATGTATGAAGGGTCTCTATTCCTTGATGTCTCTTCCATTTCATTCGAAGACATCTTGTATTTCCTGTGTATGAGGTAATGTCTTCCGTTCCCTTTGCATCTCTATCTTTGGTGCCAGATGGAAGAGGTCACTCTTCCCCTCCCATCCCTTCTTATTCCATCATTGGTTCCTTCCCCTTGTATCTTCCTGTTCATCCTACTTCATAGCCTTCCTCTTCTTCATTCAGTCTCAATTAGCCTATTTGAGGTGTGTCCATTGGAGCATGATACGGAGACCTGAGGGAGACCTTTACACCAATTCGTAGAAGGACCACACCACCATGCACATGACCATCACTACTCTTCTTACCGTATGCCTCGCTTTCGTGGCAGGAGTCTACTCATCAGGTGAGCTCATTTGAAGAAATAGGATGAATGCTTGAAGGGCATAGATGAAAGTGTTGTTGAGTGGTCGATGTATGTTCAGATTCTTCCCATTTGGATGAATTGAGAATCCATGAAGGGGCAGAAAGAGGATCAAGACTAACTGCCAGTTATGAGTTGAAGAGGAAAATGGATAAAGTAATCAATTGTTTCGGAACACTGGACAGTGATGTTCCATGGATAGAATACAGGTAAAATGAATGGAAGGAAGTGAAGGGAATGGATTGTGTTCAGAGAAAATCGAAATGAATTCTTCACTCTGGAATCACTTGTGAGAGTGAATGTTGCACGACTACAACATGAGAATCTCAATGGAACTCTCCACATGTGAGAGAATGTCAATTGACTATTGAGTACTGTACTCTTCAGGTTGTGTCCTGGTGGAAAAGTACATCATCTTCCATTCAAAGTACATGTTACAAGAACGAATCGGTAAGTGTATAAATAGTTGATTGTATGATGTCATCAATTGAGTCATTCTCCTTCATTCTCTCAACAATCATATGAAGTATTCGTTCCATTGGATACTCCTGTAGGAGGAAGTATTGCAATGTTGGATGTCAGTCTATTTCCATTCACTATCTACTCTTCTCTCTTCAGGTAACAGATCATGATGCGGTCATCTACAATTCTCAGAGGTCTTTGTCATTCAAAAAGGTTCCCCTCTTCCTTTTCTTCCTTCCACTTCCTTCTTTAGACTCCCGAACCTAATCTCTTCAATATATTCAATGATGGTCAGATGACTCTCAAGGCATCCATTGATGCAACAAGTGTATACAAGAGAATTCACACTACAGTAAGTATCCTCCATCTACTACAGTAATCCTCTTTCTCAGGTGGTGGCTGTAGACTACGGTAGTCCTCAATTGTATTCTGAAGTGAACGTTACCATCATTCCGGTTACTGTATCTCGTGAGTGATTCACTTTAACATTTCTGTTAAAGTCGTTTATTCTTTCAGAAGTACGTAATTTGCGGGTGAACGTTGCCTCATCTCGATATCAAATCTTTGAATGGGAACATCCAGAATATGGAGTGGCAGACAAGTACAGACTACTCATTCAGTCAGTTCTTCCTTTCTTCATTCAATCACTCTTGTCTTGGAGGAAGAATGATCGACTACTTGCTGATGTACAAGTTGATGCGCATACAACACAAGCACTTACAAGGGTAAGAGGAAGGGAGGAACTACTGTAGAGAGAGAGGGAATACAGGTGAAGATCGGTCCTGGATGGGATGTACTGTACTCGGTGGCTGCAGTTACTGTATTGGGAGAGACAAGAAGTGAACAACTTCCATTTACTCTACTACACAACAGTCAGTATCCCATCCCTCCCTCTCCTTTCATATGTTCAATTTAGAATTGGAATGTGTTGGAGTATGTTCTGATGGAGGTCTTCCGCTATGTTTCTATGGTCTTCTCAATACTCCTCAACAATTCGAGGACTCAAATGGAAAACATTGTCAATGTTATCCTGGATATACAGGAGTAAGCTGTGAGATGAAAGGTGAGTCATCTGGTACAATGTCTTCCTTTCTATGCTTGACCTCACCCATCACTCTTCCTCCCTCCACTCTTAGCCATAATTAAGGTGTTACCGCTCTTTCTTACGGTGTTTATGTTGCCGCTCGCGTAATGGGCAGAAGGTCCGCTTAAGGGGAAAGGGAAGGGAAGGCATAAGGGTCATCAGACTGGCACCATTGAGGGTTCCTGTCGGTCACCTTTGAATATAGGAAATGGTTGATGTGATGAAGAGTGTTTACAGAATATTGTGCTGCAGAGAAGAAAGTGGATTCATATGGAGGATTGGACTGGCCGGAAACAGTTGTTAATTCCAGCTCTCGTCTGTTCTGCCCTTACAATCCAGAACAAGTGGAGGTCAGAGAGTTTTTCTTGAGTAAGGAATGGCTGTAGCAACTGGAGGTATAGCTCAGTGATAGAGTGCTCGCTTGTTTGTTTAGCATGCGAGAGTGCTGTTGTTTATTTCCCCATACCTCCATATCTTTTTATTTTGCTTGCTTAATAATTTAATTACTTTAGTTATGGAGACGATGTGAATGGAATGCAATGGAAGAACGTGCGGAGTGGAGTGATGTGAAGAACACGGAGAAATGTCAATCACAGGTACTGTAATTGACTACTGTGGATTACTGTAGTTACAAGAGAGATGTTTCTGCCTTCCAGGCTTCAGTGCTCACTCATCTAGGAATGCTGGCAACATTTGCTGGAAGGGCTGATCAGGTAGAAGAGTCGTTCCCCTTCCACTCCTCATGTCTCAATAGGTATCCACTATCAACACTGTCAACACATTCATAACTAAACTTCTTGCTGTTCCTTCATTTGCATCCACTGGTCCCGCCCATTTTGATCAAAGAGTAAGTGAATGGAATGAGAATGGATGAAGATTGTGGTGATTGAGATAGCAGAACACATGGTACAAGTATTGGATGCACTTCTTAGAGTCAATTACACAAATATAAGGGGAAACGCAACAGAAGTCAAGGTATGAATGAATAGATTATGACAAGAGACAATGAATGGTTACAGGGACAACTTCTCTCTCGAATAGAGACTCTTGGGTTTCGTCTTCCAATTCCATTCCATCTTCATTCAAAGGTTGCCCCATTCCCCCTTTCCTTTCATATTCTTCCCTTTAGGATGATGCCCTTGCATTCAATGTCATATCATGGCAATCAGGCAATGAGAACTTTCGTTCAATGGTCGGTCGATCATGTTTTGTACAAGTCAGAATCATTCATCCCTTCTACAGTAATCTTTTTGTATCTCAGTTACCGACTATCAATGAAGACCACGTATTGAGAGCGACTTGCATGGCAAATGCATCTCTAGTGGATACAATTGATTCCAAGTGGGTATCGAGGGGATCAATCCGAATGAGTTCTTTTGTCAGGAATCCTGTCTTGTCTCTCAAAGTAGACCTTCCCAATGGTCTTTCCTTCAATAAGATAACTCTTGGACTCAAACCATCCAATTCAAGCGAGAACTACACATGTGTCTATTATGATGAGATTGGTTAGTCTCTATTGTATTCATTCATTCATTCTTCTCTCAGAACGTGGATGGTCTACACGAGGAGTGAAAAAAGTGGAAATTTCACCTGATGGATTCGTTGTCTGTGAGGCATCTCATCTCAGTTCATTCTCCATTCTTCCCGTATTCATTCCCCTTTTCCCTTCCTTTCTCATTCTTCCTTCAGGAATCTGTATTCTCTTCATCTCAATCCCTCTGGCGTGACTTTGCCCTTCTCTTCCCTACAGTAACTTCATTCATTGCCATTGTATGTGCTGTATTCCTTCTCTTCCTCGCGGCCATACAGAGGTACGGTATTGAGGTACAGTATCCTTCAATGTCTGTTCATTCAGAGGTCCATCAGTTGACTATCCTCTTCTTCTCTTCCTCTTCCTTGTCTTCTGTATTCATTCCATGCATCTTGTCATGCTCATTGCTCCACAGGTACAGTATCTCCCTTCACTCACTCATTGATTCTCTTTAGATTGGTGATCCTTTCCTCTTTTCTCCTTCTCTTCATCTTGCCTTTCAATTCTGTACTATATCTGTATGTGCATTGTCTGCCCTTCTATCCAATTCCATTCATGGTACAGTCATGTCATACAGGTAATAGTCACTCATTCATTCTTCTCACTTTTCTTTCTTCTCAGATCCAATGAAAAGCCAGATCCTCCTCTCTGTTCATCCTTCTGTAATACCGTACTCTTTGGCATTGGTAAGTGTCCATTCATTCACTCTCTCATCTCATTCCATTTCAGTCATTCCAGCAGTTCTCACAGTAACAACATATCTCTTCGCATCTCAGAATAGACACGAACTCTCTCGGTGAGTCCCCTCTTCCCTTCTCCCTTCCCCTTCACTTCTTCCCTTTCAGTGTCCTTTCTCGTGTTGATTGGCTCTTCCTTGCCAACTACCTCCTTCCATGTGTCCTCTTCTGTGCAGTGTGTACTGCCATTTCCATTTCATCCCTCAAGGCAGCCTCTCACAGTGTCAGTCCCACCACGACATTCATCTACCGTATCCCGTATTGCAGTCCTCTCGTCCATTGGTTGCCTCTTCCCTTTCCCTATCACCTGCCACTCATTCATCCTCTACTCTTCTCCTTCTCCTCTCCCTTCTCATATCTCATATTGTTCTCTTCGTCTTCAGAAGTACAGGAGATGCATGGATTCCCTTTGTCAGTTTCATTCCTCTTTCATTCCTTTATCATCTCCATTCAGGCCTTTTCCCTCATTCAACTTTCCTATTGTGTTGTTTCATTCCTCTTTGCTGGATATGTGTTCAGGTTGGATTGATTGTCTTATTCTTCTATTCAATATCTTTGAGACTTCGTTATATGCAAGTGAATGGGGATGATGTGTCAACTCGATCACTTGAGAGGAAAAGGGATATATCAAGGGCACTTCTGGCACATGTTGATACACGAGGATCAGAGGTAAGAGGAAAAGGAAAGGGAAGACTCTCCCTCTCTCTCTCTATAGGCAGACTCTCTTGGATCAGCCCTTATACATACTCAATCTGATCCTTTGACTACTTCATTCCATCCTCCTCATCATACTTCTTCTGCAAGAGACTTGATCCATTCCTCAAATGGAACTGTCGTTGTGAGACCAATCGGGTGAGTTGTCTTCCATTGGGTCTTAGAGGGAAAAGTGGAGGGTGGGATTACTGTAGACTGTGGCAGAAGAAAGGGACGAGGCCATCAAGTGTGATACTTCTCTCCATTCGGTTTGTTTCATGTAGTGGACTCTTGATCTCTGTCATAATGTTTCCATAGTTGTAATAGCATGGATTGATTGGTTGTAGTGTCTCAATGAATGAATATCCTCTCTTTCAGTCCAACTCCTTCTCCTCCACTCACACTCGACAGTCCAACTTCATTCCCAATGAGTGCTAGTCTCTTTGAGAGAACTCCAATGGTCAGTATTGTATGAGTACTGTATCTACCGTACCCAAATGTGCACTGTTCTCATTCATCCAGTGATTCTTTCTTCCCTCATTGACTACGGTGTATTGTCTTATATCCTATTGGGTCGTCAATTGTGCTTGTGTGATATGCCAATGGACCCCTCCACTCGATCTTCTCATTTTTTTCCTTTAATGGGTTCATCCTCTTAATCATTGCTTTACCATTGATAACCCCGAAATACATTGATAGTATGCTGCCTTTACTTTGTCTTTGTGTACAGTGCGTGTTTGCGTGATAAAAGTTCGTTTTCCAATGGAATCTCAGGTCGTTCACTTACAATTACAAGTTGAAGGTATGTCTATCTGGCAGTCTGCAATTACAAGTGGCTAGACGGGAAAGTATCCTTTTTACACGGGAGAGTCATTGATTGTCTCGATGTTTCTGTTCTTCCTACTCATCTCTTCATCTTCTGCCATTCTTTGTATTCAATCACATCGTAATGAAAAGTGAGTCTTTCCCTCCCTCTCAACAGATTCTTCTCATTCAGTAATACATGTTATGGAGACATGTGTATAATGACTAAGAGTAAAGAGGGAAGGTTGTCTCAGGTGGGGACACTCTTCCATTCAATCACTTTTCCTTTCTAGGATTGTGCTACAGGACCTATTCTCTCCTCTGTTCCCAATGGATGTATTGTAGCTCTGGAAGAGACTGAATGTGTCTGCAGG
>JACMIF010000996.1:940-28436 GCA_014805445.1 Diplogasteroides magnus
AGGAGATTCATCATATAACACGAACGATCGGAATTCCCTCTCACCCTCCGTCTCCTCTTCTTTTCATCCGGTCATCATCCCCTATCTTCTGAAACAATTTCATCGAAGAGGCGCTATCAACCATGAAAATCAGACTTATCACGGCTTGGACATTGCTGGCCACGGTAGGTAATTTCAGTTATTGAATTGTATTATAGATAATTCAAAAATGTGTGACTCATCGGAGATTAGCATCAGACTTCCTGATCAAAATATCGAATAGCCATGTTATCGTTCATGTATGCGGCGTTAATCATCGATGGTTCATGGCAGAACAAGACTATGAAATTCTGGAAATGTAGCAAAGTGCATGTCTCACTCGTCTAATCCACTCGAAGCGACTGTCTATCGAACGCAGAGATTATCGCACCACGGGAATTAGAATTAGGGAACGAGAAATGCACTTTACTACCGTTTTAGAAACCCTACTGTTGATGTTCTCTTTTCCAGTTGATCGTCCATTCACATGCCTTCTCATTTCCTGATTGCAACGTCACGAGAAGTTGCTGGTGGGTGTTTGTGCAGTTTTTGTTCACAAGTGGCTAATTGGAACACAATGTTCACTTTCACACAGTGCCCATTCCCTTTCATCCACTACTGATCTTTCGCCGTTGATCGTTCAGTGATGATTGCATTTCCATGCTATTCAACTTTTGCTCCAATTTCAATTACTTTCTCTTCCATGCCAGACAGACTAGTCATGGTTCTTTAAGTTGGTGCTTCTGTAATTGCATTCTAATGATAGGTAGATGACAACAGCTCTGTGGACATTTGCGTCTTGATGGTGAATAATTGTACCATCACTGTCTTCATTCTGAAAGCGCAACTGTCCATGTAATCATTATGGCTCAAATGTCACTGGCTTTCACCCTAAATGACGTCACTCCCTCAGGTTCCATCCTCCTGCCTGTACTGCATCCACACCAGAGAAATGTGTATCAGGAGTGGAATGGGAAGTGAGAAAGTATGGAGTATTCTTCCAGGTTAGCCTTATTTAGTAGTGCTCATAACTAGCGTAGGGTAAGTATTCACCAGTGCATTTTTCTGGCGTCTAAATTGCTCCGAGCATTGTCTCTGTCATGTGATGGACAACCATTCCGAGGAAATTTGACTCCAGAAATATGCTCTTCTGCTTGATTCCACTACCCTAAACTATCGACTTTTACAGCTCCAATCACTCGTCGGGGACCTGGATCCTACTCGTCCACACTATATTTCGGTCGGAATCAGTCTCAACCAGAGAATGGTTTGGTATCTGACTCATAAATAGGGCGAGCCTACGGAGGCTTGAATTATTTCTGGTAAACAACACCAATCAAACAGGACTGAGGATTGAATTTGTTTCCCTAGTCAAGGCAAATCAAATCAGGATGATGACACGGTGCTCGATTGTATCAGAAGAGCCGATGGAGACGCCAGAATGCAGATATCATTCAATGACGAGACAACCAACCACGTCCTCTATCAGGTCAGCTATAGGGTTTATAAATCGGCAATAAAGTTCATTTCTCAACCATCTAATTCCCTAGAAGCCTTTGTTTCCATGAGCGATAGATACCCTCTCCGAGTTTATTAAACGAATAAGAAATGTTGTTTACTACCGATTCAGAAACCGTAATTACAATTAATTCTATTTTTTGAATTATATTCTACGATTCAGGCATCCACCGTGTTGGTCGCTGAACCAACTGTCACTTTCGTGGTATGTTCCAAAGCCTCTTAATCAGTTTATGGTATGCTCAGGATGGACTTCTGACGTGTTCCGCTGTTTTTCGCTTTGGTGGATTAGAGGAGATTAATGAGGAGGCCCAGTTCAAGGTCTGTCATCTCCAGCCTTCTCTTACTTAGGAGACATATAGATTCACGATCTTCAAGAGCGTCCATACTATCTTCTCTTCGCTCGTGGTAGTGCAGACACATACTGTAAGTAAAGGATGTATATGTTAACTGAAGTGAACCAAATCAGCACTCGAGAAGCAGATCCACTACATGAATGACGGCCCGAAGTTCCCTTGGATGTCGGGAGAGATGGTAAATAAGTTGATCGTAGAGTTAATCAATAGATCAAAAAGTGAATTTCTCATTCGTCTAACCTCTGCGGAGCTGTTGTTTATCGAACGTAGGTACAATCGTTCAACAGAGACACAGACGAATGAAAAATTTCCCTTTTTACCAATTTATAAACCCTAGTTGCCATGAGTTTAAGCAGATGGTGTCTGTTCAGGTCTCTTTCTGTAGTGAGAACTGCTCTATGGTCCCTGCAGCTACTCCTGTACATATCACATCGATGCTCCAATCCAAGATGGAAAGATACTGGAGATATCGAATTGCAGTCATCCATGGTGAGATCATCCGGCCATGTTCCCTCTCTCAATAGATATGTATATGCATTGAGACAATGTAAGCTCAACAACGTGGTATATTGATTACCAGGTACAATTAAATATGAAGTAATGAATCTGATTTACAAGAATGCGAAAAAAAATATTGAGACCTCGTGTAGACTGAATATGTCGATAACTGTGGTCCATTCAGGAGTAGCCATGTTGATTGGATGGTGGGTACTTGGATCAAATGCCATACTTATAGCAAGGTGACACTAAGGCATAAAGAAGTATGCATATGGCTGATTGTGCAGATACTTCAAGCCACTGTTCCCGAGGAGGAAGCTTCTGGGGACTGCAGTATGGTTCCAAGTACGACGACATCATAGATTGTGTAAATAGAGCTATTTCAGCTGCACAGGGACATGCAGTTGGTGGCCTGGGCATTGGAAGTAAGCGTCACACATCGTGCCGGAGAGTGAAAAAAGCAGAATATTCGAGCGCATGAATATTCTGTTTTCAATGGGACGCCTTGCGGTTCCACGAGTTTACGCGATATTCATGCGCTTAATAATCTCTTTTTCATGTTCTGGCATGCTATACGCCATGCGTCCTAGAGACTCACATTCTTTTTAGATCATTGCTGTGGTAATAATCTTCTGGCAAGCAGGATGGGTGTGGTACGAGTGTTCATACGAGTGCACATCTGATGTGAGTGACTTGATATTGAAGACTCATTGAAACACTTATTGTTCAGGACTTCTCCTTGAAGATGCACACTATCGTTGGAGTTTGGGCTACATTCCTGGCTGCAATCCAGCCCTTCATCGCTTTCCTTCGACCTTCGCCTGACTCAAACGTAAGATCCATTGACTTCGACACTCATCAAATATTATAATTAGGTCCGTCCAGTCTTCAATTGGCTGCACTGGTTTCTGGGAATGATGGCATGGTGCTTCGCTAGTGAGTACTAGGGTATCTAAATGTAAAAAGTGTGTTTCTAATCCGTCTAATCTCCTAGGAATAGTCATCTCTACGTTCGATATACAACTAGATAGATTCGATAGATCTGTAGATATCGCAGTGACCAATCACCAAGGGGCCATTTGTGCGGTTACTGGCGCTTCCTTTACACTTCGGTGCGTGTTCGAAGCATGCACACATTACAACAAAAGCAGACAAGTGCGCATCCATTGCGAGGAGAAAAACGCAATGCCGCTGATGACGCGCGCCGGATCCAGTCACCAAAAAGGTCCCTTGCCGATTGGCCTCTGCAATATCATTGGAATGAGAAACGGACGTTTTATAACTTTAGAAACCATAGTGAGTGTCGACTGTTCTCACTGGCTCAAGTCCTTAACTGCCCTAAAGCGCATATCTTACAGGCATTGGTTTCATGTTGGCGGTTCCATTGGGCAAAACTGGATTGAACAGGTGAAGTTATCAACGGTCATATCCATAAAGTGACTTCACTTCTCAGGATCTACGGACATGTACCCCAATACATAATGGGTGGATACATTATCGTATTTGTCCTCACAAACATCATTATGGAGGTACAGAGAAATCTGAATTCATTTCCAATGTAAGATGCGCCTTTAGATCATCGCAACGACCTACACGAATACACCCTTCCGATCGCATAAAATTGGTGAGAATTAACTGTGCGACAAATAAAGACAACTGAACTCTCAGGCCCTTCTGGAATGGCGATGTCCGTCATCAACGGTCCCAGTCGTGAAAGTAACTTTGCTGAGCCTAAGGTGAGTCACTTTGGAGCGAAGCACAAGAACGCCGTGGACATTGCGCCATAGTGGTGAAATGGACAGAGAATGCCGAGAATGGTGCATCTGATCAGTTTACCATTATGGGGCAAATATCCGCTGCGTCTTTAATCTTCCAATTGTGATTCATCTTTATTCAGCGTACCCGTGCCCGTCTCATCGTCTTTGGTGTGCATTTCATCATTTCCCTCGGAGTCGCAATCACCATTACTGTTATGCTCGTCAGAATCCTTTACATGCACTCTTAATTTGAATCTCTTTTCTCGACGACAACTTCTTATCATTAGTAGCACTCTACCATCGGTTATAATTTTATTCTCATATTATTGCTTTTATCCTACCAATCATATCAAAATGAGTTACTTTTATGATCCCTTCAGTGCCGTACGTTGTGATTCTCTGTGTATACATTTACTGAGTCAATGATGCCAGCTTTAATTAAGTCAGATCATAATTACTCGAGAGATTGTCAAAACAATTATTTGTACTCGTACTCACATAAACTCATTGGACTATTCGAATCGACCCCTCCAACCTGGCAACTCATTCCATCTTTCCTCTCGTATTGTTACCCAATCGCCATGAGCAACACTTTATACGGTCATTTGCATAATCCAAAAAGGGGAAGGGCGAGAGCGAAAGACACTCCGTCCATTGTACAACTCAACACTCCTGTGTTGGAAGCTTCGCCCTTTCATCCCTTCACCCTCCCCAAAAAACCATCCTTAGATCTCAAGGAAGGATCTGGAATCGGCTTTTCCAGATCCTAGTTTTTTTGGCCTTCTGACAATGGCAAATCCGGGGGGATTGGAAGCGTGTATGGTTCTGCCCTTGCCGATTTCTCCTCCTCTCTAGAACACATTTCTCATTCCTGTTCCACTCTTATGTCCTCTCCTACTGACCGCTACAAGAATATTTATATCCCTCCAGCTTACTATTCTAGCCACATAGATATTTCACACATTCTACCGCTCAGATAAATACATATGTTATGATCGATGTCTCATAGTGTTTGTATGCGCTCCGGTGGCAGGTAAAGTTCATCATGGTAGCACACAGACATAGACTAGACATGTCTGTCTATATGTTCTATGTCTAAAGTCTATGTCTGTGTTTTCCGTGATAGCTACCTAACGTTTCATGGTTGTTGACTTCGATCATGTTATATATTTCGAAATCGTGTTGATCATTTCATTGGAGTACATTCCAATATATTGAATTGCAGACATCAAACGCCTCTTTTCTCATTCTGTCACCCATTCACTCCAATAGACTGGAGATTCATCATATAACACGAACGATCGGAATTCCCTCTCACCCTCCGTCTCCTCTTCTTTTCATCCGGTCATCATCCCCTATCTTCTGAAACAATTTCATCGAAGAGGCGCTATCAACCATGAAAATCAGACCTATCACGGCTTGGACATTGCTGGCCACGGTAGGTAGTCATCCAGAATTCGTTACAGAACAAGACTATAGGGAACGTATTATGGAATTTCTAACCTCTCCACCCTCTTCGGAGTGGTCGTCTTTCATTTCGAGAGACGACAACTCGGAAGAGATTGGGGTGGCTAGAAATTCTATAATGCGTTCAGTACAAGACAATGGAATTACTGATGTTGTCCATTCCAGTTGATCACCCATGCAGATTCCTTCTCATTTCCTGATTGCAACGTAACCAGAAGTTGCTGGTGGGTTTATTCAGTTATTGTGTATAATTGGCTAATTGGAACACAATGTTCACTTTCACACTGTACCCATTCCCTTTCATCCGCCACTGATCTCTCGCCGCTGATTGTTCAGTGCGTATTGCGTCCTCATGCTATTCAACTTTTGTCCAATTTCCTCCACTTAATATTCGTTGTAAGAGCGCTAGGCCTAGCTAGGGTCATGACTCTACACACACTCCCTCAGGTTCCATCCTCCTGCCTGTACTGCATCCACACCAGAGAAATGTGTATCAGGAGTGGAATGGGAAGTGAGGAAGGATGGAGTATTCTTCCAGGTTAGCCTCATTTAGTAGTGCTCATAACTATGGAACGGCATCCAAGCAGAAGTGCCCATTTCAGTCGTCTAAATCCCTCGGAGCTGCTACCTCTCTAATGTGATGGACAACCGCTCCGAGGGAATTAGAAATGTGTATATCTGCTTGGATTCCGTTCCTTACTCATAACCATTGACTCTTATAGCTTCAATCACTCGTCAGCGACCTCGACCCTACTCGTCCACACTATATTGCAGTCGGAATCAGTCTCAACCAGAGAATGGTTTGATAGCTACTAGCATGTCAAGATCATAGTGCTTTCAGGATGATGACACGGTGCTCGATTGTATCAGAAGAGCCGATGGAGATGCCAGAATGCAGATATCATTCAATGACGAGACAAGAAATCATGTCCTCTATCAGGTCAGCTAATCCTTATTCTGCAATTGAATAGTACGTATTCAGGCATCCACCGTGTTGGTTGCTGAATCAACTGTCACTTTCGTGGTATGTTCCGAGATCGCTTTATCTGTCTATAATATGATCAGGATGGACTTCTGACATGCTCCGCTGTCTTCCGTACTGGTTTATTGAATCAGATCAATGAGACGGATAAATTCAAGGTCTGTCATTGCAAGACTTCTCTTACAAATGTGAAGTATGAACGACGAGGAATGGAGAACCGACTTCGATCAGCACATACTAACATGTGACAACTGATAAACATTGAATTTTGAACTTTTGTTACAGATTCATGATCTACAAGTCCGTCCGTACTATCTTCTCTTCTCTCGTGGGAATGCAGACACATACTGTGAGTCCATGTTGGATTGGTCAACTGAAGTTAGATTCATCAGCACTCGAGAAGGAAATGCACTACATGAATGACGGTCCGAAGTTTCCATGGATGTCGGGGGAGATGGTAAGTTGACTTGAGTTGAGTAAATGGTGTCTGTTGATTTTCAGGTCTCTTTCTGTAGTGAGAACTGCACTATGGTCCCTGCAGCAACTCCTGTTCACATAACATCGATGCTTCAGTCCAAGATGGAAAGATACTGGAGATATCGAATTGCAGTCATCCATGGTGAGATCATCCTGCCATTAGGGTTCAAAATAGGTAAATTTGCCGTCATTCTTTTTCGTCGCGCTGTTGTCTATAGGGGAATGATACAACAGCACGTCGGAGAAGAATGACGACAAATTTATCGATTTGAACCCCTACCAGCCCTGTAACCTCTTTCGGAATGTGCCGTTCAGGAGTAGCCATGTTGATTGGATGGTGGGTATTGGGATCAAATGCCATACTCATTGCAAGGTAGCAAGACAAGAAGATAATATCTATTTGACTGGTTCTGCAGATACTTCAAACCACTGTTCCCGAGGAGGAAGCTTCTGGGGACAGCAGTATGGTTCCAGGTACAATATCTAGAAATCATAAAGTACCAGCGGTTTTCTTTTTCACTGGTAGATATGGTCTAGTATTTAAAAGAAACATTTCAGATTTTTTTACATTTTGAGTTGAAATGTCTGTGAAAAAGTTAATGTCTGGATACTTTTGGTCAATACTATAGAAGATGTTTGTACGTATAACTATTTCAGCTGCACAGGGACATGCAGTTGGTGGCCTGGGCATTGGAAGTAAGCGATATTCGTACTCATAAAGACTCATATATTTTTAGATCGTTGCTGTTGTAATAATCTTCTGGCAGGCAGGATGGGTGTGGTACGAGTGCTCATACGAGTGCACATCTGATGTGAGTGACTTTGAAGTTGTAAGACAGAGCTTGGTTATGGTTTCTAAATCGGAAGCAAAATTCATTTCTCATCTGTCTAATCCGCTAGGAGTGGCTGTCTATCGATCGGAAAGGCAGCCATTCAGCGGAGATTAGATGAAGGAGAAATGCACTCACTATCGATTTTTTACTGTCAATGATGCTTGTTCAGGATTTCGCGAAGAAGATGCACGCAATCACTGGAGTATGGGCGACATTCCTGGCTGGCATCCAACCCTTCATCGCTTTCCTGCGACCTTCGCCTGATTCCAATGTGAGGTCCAATGACTTAGTCACTCATCAAAGGATATCAATACAGATCCGTCCAGTCTTCAATTGGCTGCACTGGTTCCTGGGAATGATGGCGTGGTGCTTCGCTAGTGCGTATCTTTCAGTTCTCGTTGATTCAAGTCTTAACCTATGTCCCATATTCTAGCTCCACAAAGGCCATGGCGCATATAAATATCTATTGCAGGTGCTACTTTCATCTTGGCTATTCAGATGGGCAAGACTGGATTGAACAGGTGAGTGCATAACACTCGAACACATCAATTAATCTGATCAGGGTCTACGGACATGCACCGAATTACATAATGGGTGGATACATCATCGTTTTTGTCCTCACAAACATCATAATGGAGGTTATTGACGAATAAAAGCACGTTTGTAAATGTATTATAACTTGTGCATTCAGATAATCGCTACAACCTATACGAATACACATTTCCGATCCAATAAAATAGGTGAGCGCTGAATGTGCGGACAATCAAAAGCAACTGAATCCTAAGGCCCTTCTGGAATGGCGATGTCCGTCATCAACGGTCCCAGTCGGGAAAGTAACTTCGCTGAACCTAAGGTAAATCCAATTGCGATGTAATATTATTGGGCGATTTACTTGATAAGTGTATTCATTATCTCGAATTCTCCTCAATCCGGTAGTCTTTCTCCGATAAGAGACGACCGTCCGTTGACGATTGAGTGCAAGTGAATGCACCCACTTCGCCCAACCATAATCCATCATGTATCATCATTCAGCGTACCCGTGCCCGTCTCTTCGTCTTCGGTGTCCATTTCATCATTTCCCTCGGAGTTGCAATTACCATTACTGTTATGCTCGTCAGAATCCTCTACATGCACTCTGATTAAATTTCTTTTCCCCACCGAAAGCCTCTTAGTCGCCGTCTAGCGCCGGTCTATATCCTTGGTGAAAGAGAAGTGCGTCATGGACATTTGCGCCGCAATGGTGAAAGCAAGGTTAGCGAAAGTTGGAGCAATACCCATGGCGCTCTTCTCTTCACCACTAAATCGTATTCTCAATCTCTTGCGTCTTGCCAACCATTCCTATTTGTTTTTGTGATCCCATCAGTGCCGTACGTTGTGTTTCTCTGTGTATACACATTTACTGAATCAATAATGCCAGCTTTAAATAATTCAGAGTATGATTACTCGAGAGATTGTCAATACTATTATTTATGATCGTACTCATATAAAGTTGATCTGGCCAGAACAGGTGTGCACGTCAAAACAGTTCCTAGAGTCAATAAGCGACTAAGCTTCCGATTCGAGTAAATAAACATTATTTTACTGACTCATATTTTCTGTTGTCTTATCTGGGGTTAGACCACGAACATTCCGACTGCCCATTGATAAGGTTCTGTTTTTCAATGGTGTGCGGCTGATATTGTTTGATCACGTAGGTATATAAGAACATGTGAGAGTGAATACTTCCTTCTCTTTCTCTCTTTACGAGAACGATTTGTCCATAACTCATTGTCATTTCGCATCTTTCTCACTCGTAATGTAATCAGATCTCTATCGCGGTTATTCGACTTCTTCACTATGCTCAACTTATCAACCAACGTCTCCATTCTCTAAAAGAGTCTTCCAACAACCTAGATGATGGGTGGACTCTTCTCGAAATTCGTTGGAAACTCAGGTTTGGTTATTTTTTTATTTTATAGCTGATAAACTAGAAAATAAATTATCAGAGTTACCTCGCGGATCGGAGCTTGTGGCAACTCATGATTACGTACTAAGAGGAGACAATGAGCTGACCATTAAGAAGCATGAGAATCTTACGCTCATCAAGAAGGAGAACGAGAGTTGGTGGTAAGTGGCCGGCAGAAATCACCGATGGTATTTGAGACGTAATGGTAAAGGGGAAAGTCGTTGTCACCATCGCGAAACAAAAGTACACTATTATGGTGCAAATGTCCTCGGCGCTCCTGTCAATTGATTGAATACGCTGTTACAGGTACGTGGAAAGTGTTAATGGGAAAGGCTACGTTCCATCTACTTACGTCGAAAAGAAAGGGTCGTTGGAGAGCGAAGAGTTAGTGATATTTACACTGTGCTTACGTGGTCTGACAGTGTTCACAGAACATGTGAGCAATCTCTTTTAGATGGTTCGCAGGCAAAATATCTCGTGCGGAAGCTGAACGGAAGGTACTGGATACGAGTTTCAAGAAGGGAACATTTCTTGTGAGGAAAAGAGAAGTGGATCCGAACCAATATGCACTCACTGTTAGGTGAGAATCGAACATGTTACGTTGCGCTGATGAATAGACACCGCCAATCGCACAACATAGTCTATGTTACAGAGATAAGCAGAAAAATGAGTGAAACGTACAGCCACCATAGACATATAGACAGTGTCATTAGACACATGCGAAATACCATAGCTGTGTGAATGGAGTGAATGAAATGAATACTTGGACTTTGCTCTCTTTGCTTTGACTTTGCTCAAAGTTGCCTTGGAGAAAGAAATGAATATACCTTCAGAGACTGTCACAATGAACGTGCACCACACATTGTTCACTATAAGATTATTGAAGGAAGGGATAAAAGGTTTTCCCTGGAGTCGAAGGATTCAGTCACACAGCAAAAATTCGATTCTGTCCCAGAGCTGATAGAGTATTATTCTGGTTGGTTGCTGTTTGAGAATTCAGGATTCAGTAATTCATTCAGATGCGAATAACATCGGATTGTGCTGCACTTTGACATTCGCAGCTGCTAAAATCCGCAGTCCGGATCTTAGTGACTTCAGCTATATGACACACACCAAATGGGAGATGCCACATACTGATTTCAATCTCATAGAACGTATAGGATCTGGAAATTATGGAGAGGTTAATCTTGCTTTTATTGATGATGAATCATTTACTTGGTTACAGTTGTGTTGTGGTAAAGGATATCCCGATTAACCTCTATGAATCAGCATTGTAGGTATGGAGGGGAAAGTGGAAGAACTCAAAAGGAAAGGAAGCAGTAGAAGTGGCCATTAAGAAAACAAAAGACACCATGCCTAAGAACGAATTTGAGAAGTGAGATCCAAAAGTCGAGTCTTTCGTGAATAATGGACTCTGTTGAAGGGAGGCAAAGATCTTGAAGCAGTGCAACCATCCAAATCTTGTACGACTCTTCGCAGTCTGTATGACGAAGGAGCCGTACTACATTATTACTGAGTAAGCATCACACAAAGAAAAACAAATAGCACTTTTGTCATTTTAAACTTAGGATTTGCCGCCTTCAGCTACAAAATAACACTGGATTTCATTTCATTCTTTCAAAAATGTCATATATTTTTCTGCATGCACTTGTTGTTAGTCTGAATCAGTTGTCTGCTATATGTTCAATAGACGGCCAATTACTTTGAGCTGTTTCATTGGTATCGTGTCAGATTCATGAAGAACGGATCGCTCGACAAGTACCTCAAAAGACTGCCACATCCGCCGGATCAGCATGCATACGTCGACATGTGCACTCAGGTATGCATTCATCATCAGAACAAGTTAATATGCTTCTTTAGATTGCCAATGGCATGAGGTACATATCCGGAAAAAATCTCGTGCACCGAGACCTGGCAGCGAGGAACATCCTTGTGGGAGATATTCATGGAGGATATCCAGTTGTCAAGGTAGAACAACATCCCTTTTTCTAGCACAGATGTTAGGGTTTCTCATTCGTCTAATTTCTGCAGAGCGGTTATCTCTTCGTTCGATGGACAACCGCTCCTACTGGATTAGACGAATAAGAAATGAACTTCGTTACCGATTTCGAAACCCTAAGGGATACTTATTTATTTGAGATTGCTGACTTTGGACTGACTCGTGAATTGAACGCGAATGATTATTATCGATTGGGAGACATGGCACTGCCCTGGAGATCGGTGCCACCAGAATGTAAAGAAAAAGGATTCAACAAGAAGAGTGACATATGGAGCTTTGGCATTCTACTCTACGAGATATTCAAAGCATCACAGCAGGTTCGACCTGTTTGAGCATATTGATGGATTCATCCCTTTCTTCAGCCTCCCTACGGAGATATGTCTTATCAAGAGGTAATGGCACTACTGTTGAGAGGAGATCGACTGGAAAGACCAGAGCGATGCCATGAGAAGGTATTGGAAATCAATAACGGTCTCTTGATGAGTTACAATCACAGATATATGAAGACGTTATGTTGAAGTGTTGGGCGATGGACCCGAGTGCCCGGCCGACCTTCGATTATCTCTTCAAATACTTTGACGAGTACTTTCCAAAGGAATATCTGAAGAAGAATCAACAATCTAGTGGCCCCAAAGTTGCACCACGAGCCATGAACACACAATCAACCACGCAAAACGACTCTCGAGAGCCTCAACGACAAGAAAGACTGGATGATCAACCTGGTCCTTCCACTGACAACAATGAACAGGAACTATACGAACAACCCATATCTAGCTGTACTACCCAAGAGCCATCGGTAGACGATGACTCAGAACCCCCTGAAACATTGAATCGTAGTCAATTGTCACCGAGTACTGACCAAGTGCCCGCGACCGAATGAATTATCCCATAGTTTTTATAACAAATATATCCTATGAGAACTGGTCCAGTTTTGTTTACTTTTATCGATAAAGTATTTGTGGGTTTACAATAAGTAAGTAGATCTGATGAGTTTGCAGTTGTTAATCACGTACAGTTCAAATTGAAGGTCGAGTACATAAATGGTAAACACACGGTGTTATCATAACCAATTCTTGTCACACTAACTGTCCATCTATCTCCTTCTCCACTCTCAAAAGGGGAGTTGATACACTGGCAAATTAGTTGCGACCTACATTGATGTGGTATGGTGTTGTTCCGCGGGAATTTTGAAAGAGGTTTGTTGCTGGTAACATCTTGGATGTAGATGTATTATCTCTACAGTTCTTCCTGGCACAAAACTCGTTGTCGTCCACCCATTTCAATCACAAAACAATGACGATAATCAATTGGCAACGAATAAGGATGATGAATTGGAACTTATCCAGACGAAGCCCCGCCATTTTTGGTCGATTTTCATTTTTTGGTCGATATTCATGAGACCAAGATATCCGGAGTGGTGGTGAGTTTTGGGGCGTGCATCATTTGACTTCATAATTGTTTCAGGTACGTAAAAAGAGTCGCTGATGGACGGAAGGGCTATATACCATCAGATATCGTGGAAATAAGACGAAAACTGGAGGACGAGAAGTAATTATTCCAATGTTGTTTCGATGTCATTAGTCACTTACTCATCTTGTCTATTTCTGTGCTGTATGTTTATTGATTGCAGATGGTATGCCGGGGCGATATCTCGAGAGGAAGCAGAGAGGAGAGTTTCTTATCCCAATCTTCCTCGAGGGGCATTCCTTGTTCGAAGAAGGGAAACTAATGCATCTGAATTCGTGTTGACCGTGAGGTATTTACATTGACACATTTTTAATCATGCTGATATTATCAATACAGAAACAGTCGGAATGAACGAGCCCCGAATATCGATCACTACATAATTATTGTGATGGGTGATGGAATGGTCGTTCTTGTCAAAAGAGATGGAACACCTCAGCATTACTACTCCACTTGGCAACAACTCATTGAGAAATGTAAAGGTTGGCTTTAATCGGTGTTTTTCCTCTGTGTCAAGAGTTTTTTCAGACAATATGAACACTAAAATACATTGCCCTCTCACGTTTCCAGCCATGAGAATTCGTAGATCCTTTACCCTGTTTTCTGCTGCTACTGAAAGACCCAAACCAATGGTGTGGGACGTTCCAAAGATCGAGATAAGGTTGGAAAAGGAAATTGGAGAAGGACACTATGGCGAAGTTCTTACGGTGAAGTAAAAAGTTGGTTGTATTACAGACTTTCAGGTAGTTCGTGCAAAGTGGAACACCATGGATGTGGCTATTAAAACGATGAAGTCAAACATGAATAAAGAAGACTTTAAAAGGTTCTGTTTTTCCCTATCGGTGCAAGCTTGGGTATTTTGTTGATATGGTAACTTACAGAGAGGCGGAAGTCATGAAGTCGTTGTCTTGCCCTAATCTAGTCTCACTTCTTGGAGTGTCCATGCAACAAGCTCCCTTTTACATTATTATGGAGTCAGTTCGCGGCATTTTGTCCGTTTTAGGCAATCCAAACCTCCCAACAGATACATGGCGAAGGGTTCTTTGAAAACATATCTGCATACCCTAAGGCGACAACCAAACGATGTGGGATACGTTGATATGTTCACACAGGTAGACATTCGACTAGGAATACGATCACCTTTCTCTTATAGATTGCAAATGGAATGAAATGCTTGGAGACCAATGGCCTTGTTCATCGTGATTTATCAGCTCGGAACGTTCTGGTTGGCAAGAATTTCGAAGGTTTCCCAATCCTGAAAGTATGTCGAAATATTTAGAAAGCAACTTGAGCGGGTGGGGAAAGAAAAGGCGAAAGGAGGCATTAATTGCAACTGGTCATCTTTTCAAGGAATTCGGGTCCAAAATCATTGTTTTGAGAGGAGTTGGATATATTTAGATGGAAAATAGTCACCATTACCTGTTTCATTCTTTCAAAAGAGAACAGGTGACTTTTGGCAGCGTTGGGAGGCAAGCATGGGACGAATGAAATTACTTCCTTTCCTCCACACTAATCCTGCGCTTTTCAAACAGGTGGCAGATTTCGGATTGTCTCGGCAGTTACAAAACAACGCCTATCGGTCAAATGACAAAGACCTACCGTGGAAAACAATAGCACCTGAATGTTTACATAAAGGAGGACACTTTAGCAATAAAAGTGATGCTTGGAGCTTCGGTGTCCTACTGCATGAGATCTACACTGTAAAGGTTACCGAGTATAAGTTGGGCATCGGGAATATTATCTGCGTCAGGAGCCGTATGAAGTATACACAAAGCCTGAATTGATAGAGAAGCTGAATACAGGGTGGCATCTGGAAAAAGAGGACAATTGCCTTCTCGAGGTACGGTATCTTAAAATCTAGGATTAATAGATGCGCTTGTAATCCGATCTATGAAGTGATGGAGAAGTGTTGGAGCATGGACGCGGCGAAGCGACCATCATTCGACTGGCTTTTTCATTTCTTCGACGAATTCTATCCAGACACCAACAACAATACCCTGTCTGCTTCTTCTTCTACATCTAATACTTCTGATATCATATTACCTGGCCACAGTAGATGCATGGATCAAGTGCCCTACATCCACACAGTGGGCAATGAGCAAGAGCCAGCATCCACATCCAATGAGCAAGAACCCTGCTCTGCATCAGAAAGTGTCTCTGAAGAATCCTGCAGCATTTCCGTGGGAACTCAACAGGAACCGAGCGATGACGAGAGCTTCCTAGACATTTTAAACATGTCAGAGACCTGCCATCAAGAACCATGTCCAATATCTAGAAGTAATGCCGAGGTGCCTGCATATGGATACTGAAGATGCACGGTAGCCTAGTTCTTGTTCCTTTATTATCCCGCTTGAGCGTCTCATCACGCATCAGCCTGTACAATGAGATGTGAATATCTCAATAAGATTGCAAAAGACTTCCCGCAGTTGGGGAAGGGAACCTTAGTGTCCTTGTTATTCGATTTTGCGTGAACAGCCATACACGCAATGCTCCACATTTCATTGAATTGTCCTGTATGTCAATATCTCTTGCCCTAGATAATAAAAAATCACTTATTTTAACACGGTAGTTGACAGATACGGTAACCGCAAAGCTTGATGTGCGATATTGAACCGTGAAAAAGAATTTTATCCACGGACGCATGGAACCCGTAAACCGTCAACTATCAAAACGCGATGAGAAAACAAGAATTTTTTCTTTTGTTGTTTTTTGAATTTTCTCGTGCTTGTATTTAGCTGTCGCTTGTATTTATATGATAAAATAGCTTTACCATTAATCCCGACTCTGAGCGCATTAGTGCAAGAATACTAAATTGCCCGTATGCGTCGCTAATAGTCTTGGAAAATTATTGCTCAATCGCACGTAATCTTGTTATGTCTGTCGAGCTTAGTCTAGGCAATTCTGCTGTATTTTTCTGTGTTTAAAAATCGTAAAATGTGCTGATCGATTGATTACTGAGAGGCAAACAAGTTGTTTGTCGCGTTCTCACGTGCTGTCTGCTAGACACTGTCTAGTGACACGTCAACAACAACATGGATTTGTTGTGATTCCAGGATGACCCGTGGAAAGGCTCCACGTGGGGGAGGATCGTCCCAAAGAGGAGGAGCAGTGAAAGTACGACAATCGGTAAAGGTCGTGCCTGGAGAGAACATCCTTCCCGGTAGATCTCTATTTGTCGATTTGTTAACGTGTGAACTTGTTCAGGCCGCCATCCATGCAGCTGCCAGGCCCGTCTTCACTCACTGATTAGGAACTGTATGAGTTGTGGAAAGGTGAATTATTGATGTCGTTATTGGTTTTATAATCCCAACATTTCTAGATTGTCTGCAAACAAGAAGGCAGCGGGCCGTGTTTCTTCTGCGGTGAACTGGTGTGCACGAGAGAGCAAAGAGAGGTCGGAACTCGATTTGAGAACTTATTTACAAGTCCCTAATCCCTGTGATGTAAAACATACCGACTATCTATCTGATATTAGCTGATCATTTCGCAATCCTGATGAACTTCCTTCACTCATGTTTTTGCCTCAGCGAAATTTGATGTGAAATCGTATCGAATTCTTTGCAGACTCTCGAACGGAATTCCAAAAAGAGTGCCGAGTTGTACAAGGAGCTGACGGGAAAGGAGATGCCTAAGGTGATAATGAATAAGGATATCAATTCCTTGGTACAGAAGAGCTCACGCTAAGGAAACATGAGAGAGAGTATATTCTGACGATGGACGAGAAAATATTCAGGGCGGAATCAACGGCATTTCTCTGGAGGAAGTAGGATCGAAAATGAAGAACGCCGTCGAATTTAGGAATACTCTGCTGGAGGCAGATGCTCACTCGTTAGTCAAATGAGTGGTTGATGGTCATCTTGTCTCTCAGGGAACGTCGTACCGCTGTGAATGACCTCGAGAGTGACTTCGCCAACGTCAGCTCCAACCAATTCCTCACGAAAGAGGTCTATGGGCTACTTAGAGGAGATAGATTACGCCCCGTATGGGCAGTTTTACGCAGCATTGTTGCTTTGTTGGCGGATACAATTGTATTTCCATGGGACTGTCTATTGAACGATGTGTCATCCTCGATTTTCTGAGTCCATCTTGATGGAAATGCTCATGAGGAGACCGCTCTGACTATTATTTGGAGTGCGATAACAAAATGAAGATTCACTATTGTAGGAACGAGATGCGATCATTCGTCGTCGGGATGAACTTCGTAGTATTCGAGAGAAGAGAAGGAAGACAATGGCAGTGGATATTGACCTTTCAACGAGAACTGTTGTTGAGAAGGTCAGCTCATTGAAGACAAAGAGGCACTGAATTGTTTCTGTTCAGCGTCAAAACTTGGCAGAGACTGATGTTGCCTACGATCCAGTCATTCAACAGATACTCAGTCGATCTGGTTCGTAATGACAAAGGAGTGCTCAATTAACCATGCTTGTCTGTGCATTCCAAAGTGTCCATTTACAATAATGGAGCATTCTACAGAATTGTTTTATTGGGTCCTGCTCAACAGGCCGAAAATATAGTCTGATCTAGAGTGGGTGGAAGAGGTAATTCCTCTGACCGATCTTGATACAAGAGACAAGGAGGAATGAGAGTAGCGGCAATTCCTACCTCTTCGATGAGGGAGGAATTCTGCCTTTCTCATTTCCTCCCGTCTTTCACTGTGAGCGGTCAGACATTACCCATGTAATCTCCATTTTTCATAGGAATTTCCTCTTCCACCCACTCTAGTCTGATCTGTTGACTTGGCCCCGAATCAACGGCTTGCTTCAGTCCTTGATCCTTTTTGATTTGCAGATGCTCGTCGCAAGGACTCAGATTTGGCTGCTGCTGCAGACGCTAAAGACGGACGATGGCGACCTATTGGATACGTGCCCAAGGTTAACATTATGTTTTCTGTATCATGTAGAATGCATACTGCATCAATTGTGGAAGACATAGGCGAAGAGGCGAATAATGTATACACACAAAAGCGCCGGTGCACTTTAGTAGATTCGTGGAGATATTGACACATGCAAGATGCATTGGTACATGCAACACTGTGTACGATAACAAAACCGTTAATCCAATGAAAGGCTTTTAGCTTTTATTTGTAAGGATCTATGGTCAGGATCAATTAGAATATTTTTCTTTCGCTACTTATTTACCATCCCTTTACAGTACGCTGGAGGAGGAACCTCTTGTGCGGCTCAACGAGCGGCCATCGAAGACGAGCACGATGAGATGTGCATCGGAAGACAAAGTGCCGAAGCGGCTGCACTCGAAGTAGGACTTACGGTGTATGCATAATGCGGGATACTGATCGATATCGATTATTGGCATTGATTGTTGATCGATTTGATAGGTGGAGCGTCGCGGATTCGCTCTTGCTGTCCCTCAGCCGTTTGCTACTTTTTTGGCTCATGGGTACATGAAGTGTGTAAGGTGAGGGAAGACTTGATTTAGCTGTGAATTGTGGATACGTTGAGGTGGGATGAGGATCCAATGATGACGGGACCGATGTTCATTTGTTCCACTTCATCCACTTGTGATAAGGACACGATTGAAGCTGCCATCAAGCAGCACAAAGGTCCGATTCTCCTATTGTAGTCTCTTATTGATGAGTGTTGTACAGTGTCCGAATCGGCGTCTTCGTTGGACTACTCATCGGGAGCAGTACTGGGTAGAGGCTACATGTCGGAAGTGCTCACTCTTCGGGAATTTGAGAGTGAAGTGAGTGCTATTTCATAGCATTATTAGTCTCAGACACTTTATCGAACACTGGTATGAAGGACTATGAGTACTGTCATAATGAACATTGCCTTATTCAGCTCTCCATTCCTCTCTCATCGGTGCCTGGTGACGGTAACTACGTCCTCATGTTCTCCTCACACGAGCCTCTTCTCTCGTCAGTCCCTCACGTTCCCCCATCCACCGGCCAGATATATCAGCTCGATCCGGCCCTCAAATCTGCACTTAGTCACGTTTTCAGCGGATAGAGATTATATAATTTCATTTAGTAGGAATATTTATTATCCTGTGATTCAGTAATCATCGGGTGTTTGGTGTTTCGTTTCGTTGTTATCGTTTCTTGTCGGTGGCTAAATGAATTTGAATTTATTCGTACGTGTCATTTTCGAGAATGTGAGACGTTGACACCGTCCCATGAGTATCTCATTCATTGAATTACGTTTACTTCCCCCACTCGATTCATTCTTCTGGGTGCCGTGGCGTCAATCGGTTTCTTTTTCATTCTTTCTCGCTATTCTCACAGGTAGTTGTAGGTGGCCTTTCCGTATTCCTTAGATTGTTCCATGAGTTGAAAGAGTATTACATCATTCAGGTTAGCCCTCGATTCGACTCGCACGTAAAAGATGGCCGATCAGCAAAGAGAGCCCATGTTTGGCATGGAGGAAGAAGAGGTGCTGCAAATCAATATTCCCTCCCTCTGTCATGAAGGATCACGACCAGTAATTGTTATTGTTTGCAGGAGAAGTTCTGGAAGGAGACGGCAGCGAAGATGGGCGTGTCTACTGTTACCCATCCACTCATGGTCAGTACACTATATTGACAACAATAATATTGATAGAGATGGTTAATATACCGATTGGAACACTATTATGTTCGTGTCCCACACAGATGGCGTTGCGGACCTACCATCTTAGATTGAATCAGCTGCGGTCAACCGCTTATGAAAATATGGGGAATTGCCGTGTAGTGGAATGGTTGAGCCATGAACTGGAGAAGTGCCGGGGGTTCGATCGATCTGGAGCATCTGAAGATAGCTGATTGAGCCAAAATTATCTATCTACGGATTTGCTCTCTTAAAACATCCTTTTTTCAGACTGTGAAGACGCTGATGCAACTGGGCCACGAGCCGTTCCCTTTGTCCACTGGAAAAACACTCGTCGTGGCAGGAAGAAACGCATATTTCCTTCCCAATGCACTCAGCTATGGTTAGTAGGCATACTTCATTTGTTCTCACAGAATAAAAAATACGGAATTTCATGTGAAGCTGAGATTAATTGATTATCATCATGACAATTTGTGTTTGATTTCAGCCAGTCAACTCGTTCGTTCACATCCTTCGGGCTGGTCTGTCCTCTTCACTGGATTTGACTCTGCCTGTGTAACAATGGTTGTGGGAAGATATGTGACGAGACAAGTCACCAAGGTATCAGATCTAGTCGAGGATCACTTTATGATGATTGTACATTACAGTACTTCGACAAGCACTACCCGGAAATGGGAGGAAAACCCGAGTTTGAAGGAAAGGACGAGAGACAACTCACGGATAATGAGAGCTTCAAGTGAGAAAAGAGTCCGTGGGATTCAAAGTACCTAGTACTTGTACAGGCGCATGCTTCGTGCGGCCATTCGCGATTCTGCCGTACGTACTGTTGCAGTATTCGCAGCTAGACCATTCACTGGTATTGAATAGAGTCCATTAACCATCATAAGAGATATTTACAGTGGTGTGCATTCGCCAAATCGCTCAATTGATTGGAGGAGAGATGAAGTATTCGAACTGTCTGCAGGTACGCAACAATGGATGATTTCTCTCAGTTCAATAATTATAGGCACTCCGTGTCATAGGAATCGAAGAGGGACCCGCGGGACTCTTCTCGTACGTCTTTCTCTATATATGCATTTGAAAGATATTTCATGACGATCTTCATTGCAAAAGTATTTGTTTGTTAACTTTTACCATAATTTCTTTCAGTGGTGTTATTCCCCAATTGATGGCTGAACTGACGATGATCTGGGGAGTACACGGACTCATCTATGCTGCTGAGAGGTACATTGCATATCAAATCATTCTGACATCCACGACTGATGTTGTTGTTATCTACTCCTGTAATATTTGGCTATTATATCATTATCAAGGAACGGAAAGCAACAAGAAGTGTATTTTTCTGTCGCGTAATTCCTTCAGAGCTGTTGTCGATTACATGCGTGATACAATCGCTCTGAGGGAATTAGACGACAAAAAAATGAACTTCTGCTTGCTTTTCGTTTCCTAGTCATAATAACATTTATTATTTGCAGAGGACTCACTCGAATGGGCATTGACCAACCCAATGAACCTGACGAAAAGAAGAAGGAAAGTGCAGAGAAGGTGGGTGTGATTACGGTATTCTGTCATTTCACAATGTTGACATTTAGGACTTCCTCGAGGCCCGTCGTCTCATTCACTTCTTCGCCCCTCACATCGTCTCTCCATTCTCATATCCATTTTCTGTGGTGGCCACTGTCATGGCAACTGTCGGATCTGGTGAGTTCAGGCCGAGCTTATGATTTGCGGCCCCTGCAAAATTTGGCAACTTTCTACCCTGGGTTCCTGAAACATTTGGGCCTTGGACCCCCGCAAATTGGATATTTTTGTTGGATTTACTAGGGGTAATGAGATCAAAGTGATGTACGAACTACTGCTCATGATGATGTGTCATGGAACCGTAATAGATATCTTGACTGCCAATAGTCATGTGACGGAGTCTTTGGAATCATAATTCAAAAGAGTCATCAAATTTGACCTCACCGGCCCGCTTTTCGGTTCCAAAATCGGCCCACGCCGACCCGCCCTGGGGTGGAAAAATCACTCAAAAAATGCTCACCGACCCCCCTTTGGCGCGGGAAATTTTTTCCCACCGACCCGCCTTTAACCCTCGGCTGCATCACCTTTTGAACTATGAATGGAAAACTTCCTTACCATTCCCTAATGAGCCTATATTATTGTAGGCCTGGCCGTTTCATTCCTGCCCTACAACCCGACATTCAACAACTGGCAAGACTGCTACGAGTATCTCCGTCCACATGGACTCAAGCGTGGTGCTCGTCTCTTCCTCAGAGAGCAGGTATGATCCCCCTCGTGTGCTCATTGGGTTACGGTAGTCTTACTTCCATCAAATTGCAGACCGGAGCCGTGTCCGTGGGATCCGACAAGCAGCTATACGCAAGCACGAAGCACTTCGCTTAGAGGAGGTGGGGAACATGCTTATACAGAGAAATTTTAAAGTTGTTCGTGGAACTACCACTTCTATGAAGTTTTTTCTGATCTAGCAAGTTTTGAAATATCGGGGCCAATCCAAAATTGCTATATACTGCAGCAATGGGTGGATACTGGTGCTGAGCCTTTGATTACGCGAAAATGTATTCCCAAAATATTTCTTTGCTTTTTTTCTCTCGGAACACCCCTTTCACTTAATTTGATCACGGCGTTATTTTTGTATTTGCAGTGAGACGACGGCGTACCTCATCATCCCATGCAGATTGGAGTGTGTCCATCGTTCCCATTTCATCTCCTCTCATAATCCATCATAATCTGCGACCTCTTAGCTGTTGTGTGAATCCGATATGTATCCATGTACTCTTCTTATTCGTAATGCTCTCTCTTTCCCCCTTAAAGCTTCAGCAAACTCTGTATAGGTAGATGTAGTTTATTATGCACCTTTTTTTCACAGCATTATATTAAGAATTTTAATTGCTAGAAAAATACTCCCAGCCGGTCCCCTCGATCCTCAAACTATATTATTAGCGAGTAGTTGCCATGGCTGTGCGATAAACGATTGGGTGCACTCGATGTTGTTTTCTCTGGAGAGGAACCGTTACGCCGTACTGATAATATTTTATTTTAGTTGAAATACGGGCAAACTGAAGCCAGATCTGAATGTTTGTAGTCTTGTGATGAACTTAAAGGAACGAACACTATACGTCTGAAATTTGAATTCGCGCGCTTTTCTATCTCTACGCAGGCTGAGTATCAGCGACGAACGGACGGAAACGTTTGAAACGTTTATTCTTTTTCCTTCGTTGATTATTGTTTTTCCGTCTTAGTTAGTGGCTCCAGGTGAAGGGTATATCTTTCTCTCTTGTCTTAATTGCCCTACAAGTCGGAACTCTCGCACAATGGTGCACAAAACGCCCAGGAAGGAGTTGGAAATTCCCAGGGGATTTGATTTTTCTTTAGCGGTGGTTCTGGCTCTCCGCAGACAAAATTTCTTCCATCTTGTCGTCATAGAATATCCTATGACTTTAGATGTAGACTACTCTATTGCCTAAAAATCAAAGTTCGTCTTTTCAAATTAAACCTGTGATAAACTGGCTCATTAAAAAACAGTGAAAATTACCTTGCGGACGATCTTGCCTAATTCGCAACTTGTAGAGAAGTCATTATCTTTCCTAGATTGTAGTTACTTTGTGTGGTGAACCGCACTGCATAATTCCTTTCTAAAATATGTGGATTAATATTTTCAATTTCAGGGTATGCCGCCTAAGACAGCCAAGAAGGCTGATCCTAAAGGAGGCAAGAATCCGGCTAAGAAGAAGGAGGGAGGCGGAGGAGGAAAGGCGAAGAAGAAGAAGTGGTCCAAGGGAAAAGTCAGGGACAAGCTCAACAACGCTGTTCTATTCGATGCAGCCACGTACGACAAGCTCTACAAGGAAGTGGTTGGCTACAAGCTTATCACCCCCTCCGTCGTTTCTGAGCGTCTGAAGGTGCGTGCATCCCTCGCCAAGGCTGGTCTTCGTGAGCTGCAAGCCAAGGGATTGGTGAAGTGCGTTGTGAAGCACAGTGGCCAGCTTGTCTACACCCGTTCAACCAAGGCCGACGATGTGATTGTTGAGTGATTTGCATTGTTGTTGTTATTTTAAATATAAATTATGAAATTTATCTGTATGGTTGATGGCTGTTTTTTCTTACATCCCGTCACGAACGCTGTTATGTAGAATACTAACAACAAGCACACGAATTTGAGGGCATGAAAATATTATCAGGGAAAATACATTAAACGAAATGGAAACATTTTCTAAGGGCTATTTGATTTGAACAGGGCTGGGATCGAGTACGGCTGATTACTTTCTCTTGAAGAAATTGGCGATAGCCGTGGCGCATTCCTTGGACTGCCATCGCTGGACGATCAGCTTCACTTCGTCCTGAAAACATGTGGATCCATTAGAGTTGATTTTGAGTGACAAACATCATTGGCCTTGTTGAGTCCAGCCCTGTGCACATCTCTCAGGAGCATCTTATTGAGACGGAGACTCTCGGGTGGAAGGGAAGCCATTGTTTCTACTTCCTGCAATACACAAACGGTTGAGGCCCAAATTACAATCGCAGTACTGGGATGTTTTAAAACTGGACTATTGTAGCTCCTAGTAGTTCTGGACCAATCATGATGCTTATTTAAGTTGTTGGAGTCCAGTTAAAAAACGTTAGGTTCCAAAACGGCAGTTCTAGTTTGGGCCACCACCACAAACATTGAAATGAGTGTGGTTGTGTGGTCCAGCAATTACTGCGCATTGGGACTTGAATCGTGCATCTGACACCAACATACCTTCCATGCAACCTCTTCGAACTTCTCCTTAGGCACGACCATCGATACCAGTCCCAACTTTTCAGCTTCCGTCGCAGATAGCTTACGGCCCATCAGCAGCACCTGGTGTGGCCTAGTTGTGAAGGGTGGGAAATGTCGGCCATCGTACCTCGGCAGCCTTGACCTGTCCCATGAGGATGGGGAAAGAGTACGACGAAGCACCTTCCGGCGACTGTCCCAGTTGAGCGAACGGTGTTTGGCACCAGTACTGGAAAATGGGTTACGGTAACATTATCCTAAAAGCGAGTGTGTGACTACCGTATCACTGGCGATGACCATGTCGAAGAGGGGCAGGATGGTCACTGCAATGCCCACTCCTGGTCCCTGGCAGAGGGCGATGAGAGGCTTGTTGTGGTTGATGTAGGCCTGCAATGCAAAGCGATTCCCAAAATCATAGATGGGCTGGATTTTCAAAAATAACGAATTCACACTGCAAATGTTAGGTGAGGGACTGCATAGCGATAATTTTAAATTTTTGCTGAACATTTATTTTTGAATGGGAGTTAAGGTTGGCAGTTTGACTAGGTTTTCGGATATGTTTCATAGCTCTTATAAAATATATATGTATATATGTGTAGCCACGGTGAAACATATCTTAAAACCTAGTCAAACTGCCAACCATAATGGGAGTCATTCTGCAAGAATAGTTTTGGAACGAACTATGCCTATGTATGTCCAAAATCATTGTAACTAAACACTCACATCAATGTAGTCCTTGAGGATGACTCCTGCCATCTCAGCCATCTCAAGCACCTATAGGAAGGCGGTACGGTAATTCGGGGCCGTATTAATAGCCGACCTCCTCCTTGGATGCCGTAGCCGCCTTGGCGAAGTTGCTCAGATCGTTGCCGGATGAGAAGAAGTTGCCCTCGGCTGCAAAGATAGGGAATAATAGTGACAGGATGCAAGATCAGTGATCGAGGAAGAAAAACTATGACTCTGACTTATCTCCATATATAGGCCACGATCCCCTGAGGCATAAAGTAGCTACGATAAACAATATTGAGGTTGTATGCAGTAGAAAATAAATTGGCACCTGAGAGTACAGTGACACTCGTGTCGGGTGAATCGGAAGCGTAACGAAGGGCTGCTACAATGCCGTTGTACATGTCCATTGTGAGTGAGTTCATCTTCTTGGGACGATTGAGTCGAATGGAGAAGACACGACCCTTCACTGAGATCTGCAATGGAAAAAAACAGGTGAAGATGGAGCATCATTAGATGAGGAATACGGCGAATGCGATGTTCGGATTGATTATAGTAAAGTTTGTTACAGTAAAAATAGTTTCGTCCAAGAGAAAATAGCTCATGGAGGGTATATTTCTTAAATCTTCGATTGCACTCTCACCTCCAATCCATCAACTGGCTTCAGTCCTTCAATAGTGGCTGCAGCAGGTGCAGCAGCCTGTTCTCCCACAAGTCCCTTGACCAGCTCCGCGTACTTCGTCATTGCCGCCTCCTGTAGGGAACTCTGGGTTACTGTATCGCTCTGATTGACTCTCAACCTTCGCCATGCCCTTCAGCTTGGAGTGGGAGTCGTATTTGGCTCGGCCGGCAAAGTCCATCATGCCTGGTCGAGAACCGGACACGTCTCCGACCTGGAAAACCAATATACTGGATAACATTGCAAAGCAGCCCGAAATCAAAATGATGATTTTTATTTTTAACCCACCGATGCTTGCTTGAAGAGCGCGTAGATCTCCAGCTTGGTTGAGACATCGGGTTCCTGGAATACATTACTATCATTGATGATCAGACTTGCGGGAATGAACAATTGGTCCAGTGGTCACTAATTGGACACTAAATAAATCCAATGACAGATGGTCTACTGGATGAACAATTTGCAGCTCGATTAAACAAAGTAGCAGATTCCACGGAAATTTTGTATCATAGATCTACAACAGCCGAGAAACAAGCACCGAACCTCCTTGAGTGTCTTCAGATCAGCCTGTGCCTTCTCGAACGAAGATTGTGCAGAGAATTGTCTGAACGGGCATGATCAATGCATCTCTCCCCTCTCTGTCTTAGTTGTCACTATAACATGCATATATCCATATACCCACCTGGTGGACATAATCTGTGTGGTGGCATGGCGAGGAAGTGCGGTGAGGGACGAAATCGCACGGCGCATCATCCTGAATGACACGTCCATGCAATACGAAAAGGAATACTTCGAAGTGCAAGGCAGGAACAATAGGTGGAGAGTATGATTGTCAAAAAAAACTCCCAACAAGCATAAACAAGGGAAGAAAAGCCGGAAAAAGTCGCAAGTTCACATGAAATGTAGTTTGGAGTTTGTCCCGTGCAAAGTACAAACTACACGGGTGCGCGCTCCCGAAAAAGAGAGAATGATAATGAGATCAAAGATTGTGCTGAAATCACGAGAAAATCCTTCATTAGAAAAGAATAAAGAACATCCAAAGAATACTCGCGAAAAGTCGACGATTCCACCATCACGAAACTGTCTGAAGGTGCAGTGACAGAACAGTGCGCGAATGTGATGGGAGAGTACACATTTGCCAATAAAGGGGTCCATAACCACTCGATACTCCTTGGATAAGTTTTCAGTTCAGTTTTATTACGTATTGCAAACAATTGAATGTAACACGCGGGATTATAATATATAGATAGTTCACGAGGGCGTAATATTAGAAAGGAAAACGGATGAATTATTAGATCGATAGGTAGATGTGAATTTCCTGGCGGATCTTGGGAAAAAGCTGTTTTTGCGGTAAAGATTGGGGGTGTGAGGAAGAAAGAGAGTGAACCCTGGTCCCCGGAGAGAGGAAGGTCTAATGTCGTAGTAGTGGGGAATTCTATCGGAGAGTGTAGTGTGGCCA
>JACMIF010000997.1:10051-26183 GCA_014805445.1 Diplogasteroides magnus
TGGATTACTTTTCGGATATGTTTCACCGTCGCTACTTATATTGAATTTATAAGAGCTGTGAAACATATCCGAAAAGTAATCCAACTGCCAACCTTAGTGGGGATCATATCACACTTTCAATGGTTGAGTGCCTGCCATAGAAAAGGCATTATTACACAAAAACAATTTTCGATTGACTGAATTCTTTTCATGTCATTCGCGGATTTAGTTAGTTTTGACGATCACGCCCATGTATGGAGCATACAATTGATCGATGCTGACTGGAACATATTTGGCGCACACCGTATCAGATTGCCCATCAGATTTGTGTATATTATCTCTCTAAAATGTCACCTCTCCCTCTTCTCCAACCGTGTCTGTTTTGGGTATCCAATAAATTGGTGCTCTTTAGAAAGCTCTGGATAACGATCACTCCTACGCAGATGGGCCGAAAGTAGTAGGATCCGATGTATGTCACAGGCGAAAGACAGGAGAGTCGTGGACATTTGCGCCATACTGGTGAAGTGAACACTTGCTGTCAAGATATACCGATCGGTGAAACATAACTGATTTCGTGCTCAAATTACCAGCGTTAATTCATGGCTCTCATGTCTTTCACCCGTCTGTTACATCTTAACTTTTCCCTCCACAATGTTGCATGTTCAGTGTACTCGAAGTCAGTATAAAAATGAGTCGCTTCCCGCCACGAAAGCCTCTACTACTGTAGCTGCAACATCGAGGCAACCAGCCATTGTCCCCTGCTCTTCATCTGATTCAACTACTACCAGCACTAACGATGATAGCTCAACTCCCAATCTGCACCCACAAATATACGCGATTCTCGGCCAGGGCAGAGACTTGCCCGTAAGCCAACGAGGTACAGTCATTTTACTGTTTGAGTTACCGTAAGGGGGTTTACTCGGAACTATGGTTGACAGAAAGACTACTTTCTGTGTTATGTTTCAGCTCGCACATATGATTTGAGATATTATAGAAACTGTGAAACATAACTGAGGAAGGAGTCCACATCAGCCGACCACGGTCTGAACTAAAGTTGGCACTTAGACTACGAGTTCGGTTATGTTTCACCGATCCTTTGTCTTGACACTTATTGATTCCGTGAAACATTACCGAAGCTGCAAACCGTAGTCTAATCATTTCGTTTGTTTTAGCGACGATGCAGGAGTGGGCCTCATTGCGAACGGCATTCAGTAGGTGCAGTACGAACACCTTCACACACTGCCACATCTTTCCCCAGGTAGGTGGCATTTTAAACGAATAGGTTTAAATTTGTACTTTTCATATTCTCCGATTGGTTATATTGGAAAAGAAAATTTTTAATTTTTTGTGTTGAAGGTCGCAAAATCGGCTGAAAAACATAATAGTCGGCCCATTCTTGTAGTACTGTTAGTATTTGGAGAGTGAGTAAATATTAAGGGATTATAAATATTGCTAACAGGCATGGCCGCTTGTTCGTACTGAAAGTAACCACACAATGAAGATTTTGCGCAACCTAATGAAGATTATTTGTTTTTAGCAATTCGGAGTCGTTTGTTCGCTCTGCAATGTGAGAATCTGGTCCAGAAAGTACGTCATCGAGCATGCGCTTGAGGTAGATCATGAGGTATGTTTCGGAATCATGTTTAAGTCTTGACCGCGTCGCGTCCAGTCATGCGTTGCGGTTGAGCAACTAATTTCTGGTGCTAAGGCGACATTCTGGAGCCGTTGGAGAGCCTCACTGGCGACTTCGCGTCGAGAGAGTAGGGGAAATGGATAGGGGTAAAGAAATGCTCCAAAATGTCGCGGTTTCTGAAATTCTCATAGTCAGTTCCAAAATGCAATACGTACACAATGGCGGTTTCAAAATGTCGCCCCTTCCTGCCAATATCATCAGATTCCCTAGGAGCGGTTGTCCATCACATGAGAAAGACAACCGGCTCCAAGTGAATCAGATCTCAGAAGAACGCACTTCTGCTTGCTATCTCTACCTTACCGATGACTGTTTTTAAGAGACGGGGCAGTATGCAGAGGACTTCGCGTGAGGCAGTTCTCTTCTGGACTGCGGTGTTGAATGGAGTGGATCCGCCACCTCAGCCGAGGGACACGGTGCCTCCAAAGGGTACGGTAAAGGATTGGCAGTTTGTATCCGAAATCAGTTATGTTTCACTGATCCCATATGATATGGGCCATATCTCCAAATTTATAGCCTTCGTGAAACATAGTCGATCTCACGTAAAAATTTCCTACTCCAGTAAGGTGCTCACAGTCGTGACAGATTAACTATAGCACTTACACTCACTTTTGCAATTGATTTTGAATATGTTTCAACTGTGTTATATTAGTACGATTGATTAACAGCTTACAAGGGAATGTCGCGGACCGGCCTCGAGGGCTTTGATTCTACTATGTATTTTTCGAGAGCCCTTGACGAGTAAACAATAAAACTACCTTTAGCTAATCCCCTCGAATTTTTTATAAGAAGATATGGACAAAAAATACCGAAATTTTGGTGAAAAATGCAATTTTTGGGAATCTCTACAAGAAGCAGGCTTCACTGAGGGACGTACATACACGCAATGGAGAGTGCTTAAGTAGTACATTGTACAGGATTTTTACTAGACCTACTGGTTCAGGCATAAAAATGGGGCGAATTTTCAAAAGTGTCACATATTTGTAGACTCCGCCCACTTTTGTGCCTGAACCAGTTGGTCTAGTAAAAATCCTATGCAATGTACTACTTAAGCACTCTCCATTGCGGGTATACACGTCCCTCAGTGAAGCCTGCTTTTTGCTGTAGAAATACCCAAAGATTGAATTTTTCACCAAAATTTCGGTATTTTTTATCCATATCTTCTTATAAAAAATTCGAGGGGATTAGCCAAAGTTAGTTTTATTGTTTACTCGTCAAGGGCTCTCGAAAAATACATAGTAGAATCAAAACCCTCGAGGCCGGTCCGCGACCTTCCCTTGTTAATTGGAGTGCATAGTAACGGTCCCTTCCAAAGTCTATTATAAATGTCCTACAGTTGCTTGATGCCGTCTTTGTATCGAAATCGACATTTCTCATATTTTTATTATTCCGTTGAAACATTGCTTGCAGTCATTCTTGCTCTGAATGACATTCGATTCTCAGCTGTGAGTGCTGTGTCCGCGAGGCCTTCGGCACCAACGACGGTTACGGTACCGGCAAGGATGACGTCACCTGCGAAGGCACCCCAATCTCCTCCTGGTGCTCTTCACCCCATGATAGCCGCCATGCTGGAAGGCAATGTCGTGCCTGTACCTCAACGAGGTTTGTTCCAGTGACTGTGATACTTAGGAACTGTCATTTCGGAACTTATAACCTTTTGGAAGTGACAATAGAAGTAAGAAAGTTCCATATGTCGTGTTCCAAAATGACAGATGCCCTACAATCATACCTGTACACGGTCCGTGATTGTGCAATACGACCGGTTTCTCAAAACGGCGACCCCTAAGACCAGGACAAGAACTGCTACTTTATAGAACCGGCCATTTTGGAACCCGTCTTTTTTTACTAATCTCATTCATTTTCCCTGTATCTAGCGAGGAGCGCCCTCAAACAGTTCTAAAATGGGGATTGTTCCGTAAGACCTACACGTGGAAGTCACATACATTAGTGCGTTCAGTTCCATTGCCGTCTTGGCTAATTACCAGCGATGTCTTTCAGCTGTCGCAAATGGGAGTAAAGTTCATCATAGTTGTCTGTTCACTCATTCCGACCGGTTGTCTACGTTGAGCGAGATAGAATGAGTCGCTGATGAATACAGACAAACGAGATGCACTTTATTCCCATTTGCGACGCCCTACTTTCAGCCACGGAAGATGATTGGGAGGAACTTGCGAGCGTGTTCAAGAAGTGCACCGCGGCCATGCTGAACACCCAGGCGTTCTTCCATACCCAGGTGTGTGGGCCTTTGACGTTTAGCGGACGATTGGTGGTCACCATTTGTTCGATATCTTTTGATTATTTATCTTTGAATTCATGAATTGCAACAAATATGTAAGTGTCGGCACGTACTATTGATTCTTGACCGAATTCTATATGATTGGTTGAAATAACCAATACATAACAAATTAAATTAGATTTTATATTATTCTGTTCGATCGTAAAATAGCTTGTGTGATTTAGCGCTCGATGGTGCAATGCAGACACTGCACGGCACTGCCAACGCATGGCCACAACTTCATTAGCCATCTAACCGGAGGGAAACACCGGGTAAGCCATGTCTCTTTGCGGGTGAAAGACAAGAATAGGTTTTCTTTTTTATATTCTGAATACCATGTACTAGGGAAGGCAGGATGAACGCGAGAGAGTACATTCCGTCTCTCTGTGTTCTCCATCGTGCAGTCATATCTGGTGTGTAGACACGACCGTACGATAGAAAGCACAGAGAGACGGAATGCACTCTCGCGTTCATTCTGCCTTCCCTACCATGTACCGCTATTGCTTGTGCGAGGTGTTATCTGCCATTCGTCAGATGCAACTAATCGCCAATGCGGTCAGACAGAAAAGATACGAAATTCGTTCCAAAAGTCTATGCCTATTTCAGACTCAAGCAGCCACAAAGACGTCTCGTGAGGCCATTCGGTACTGGATTGCTGAGTGTGAGAAGACCATGGCCAAGTACAATCGTCATGTCTCTCCACCTCGACCATCATCGTCTCTTGTTGCCCGACGACAGCGAGATGAAGAGTTCAACCTCCTGGAACGCTCAGCCAACGACACCTTCCTCAATCCGCTCCTGGAGGACTGGAAGTTTCCAACCATCCTCGACGGACCACCAGCTCATGTCCCTGCGCCGCAGGTCAAAAGGTGGGTCAAAAACTAGGGTGTCGCATGAGAGTCTTTTGGTGCATTCGTCAAGTCTCTACTCTCTGAGGTGCGTTTGTGTCGGCATTTTATTGACAACCGTGTCGCTGAGAGTAGAGACACGACGAATGCACTAAAGAACTCGGCATGCGACACCATACAAAAACGCATACCCAACCCGGCATTGACCCGAAAAATTGGCCATACACAATCCGCCTTCGGTTGACCGTAGTAATATTTTTCTGTACCCAACCCGGCACCCCGCATGAACTATTTGAAATATGGCCCGCGCCTACTGTACGTGCTGCCCGTTCTCGTTCTACCGTACCCCCTACTCTTCCTTGGTAAATCCCCAACTTTGCCACTTGTGCACGTAACAATTAGGACTTTTGCTACTTTTGAGTGAGACCCCGCCCGTAATTATGAAATAGTAGGCGTCATCTCACGAAACATTGGCTAAAATATAAAATAGACAGATCTTCGTGTTTATCACGTAAACGTGGGGTGCAATGGAGAAGTGATGAAGTTGGGTATCTACCTCCTTCCTGCCAGTCATTCTACCGTATCCTCACTGCTCAGCCCGACCAAGCGCGTCAGGAGCCACTCAACCTCATCGTCATCGACTATGTCGTCAATCTCGCTGACACCCCCAGAGTACCTCCATCCGAAAGTATTGGCCATTCTGGACACGAAGCCAGTCCCCAGGAGGCAGCGAGGTGGGATTTATGATGTTACGGTACTTCTGCTGAAATCCGGACTCTAGGATATTGTAGGCTACAGTAGTATACTATGTCATCCTACAATATACAGTATTTACTACAGTATTACGCATCCTAACTGAACTGTTGCTCTAGTCTATATATCTCCCAGTTGAAACATATTCCGCAACGACGAAATAGCATGGAAAAATGAGAGAGCAAGGTGGCATCCAAGTGTGAGACGCGTACAAGGAATAACAGTTCAAATAGGATGCATAATTACCTAGAGTATACTACAGTTTCCTACAATACAGTCCATGCTTTAGCAGAAGTTCCGATATTTATTTAAAGTTTTAATATTAAATTTTAAAAAATTCAACTTGACGATGTTCAGCCAAGCCGGCAGACTGGAACGAGCTCGCAGAGATCTTCTACGTGGTCGATAGGGAGAAGCTGAACAACGGAAATTTCACAAATGTGGGAAAACATATTTTGTGCTTCGGCGGAATATAGTAACCATTATAAGGGCGACCAGTAACAGCTACGCATTTTGAGCGAAAACTGAACTTGGCAAAATGTTGTCGGTAAATTTGGGGGAAACGACCCTTGAAGATTATCGGGGAGAGTTGAGAATGGTTTTCACAACTACACACAGTTCTGCTCAACTTTTCTTCCGGGCTTTTTAAAATTGTGTAAGCATCAAGATTCTTGTTTTTCTTTCTACAGGAAGAGTCGGTCAGATGCAATGCGTGCTGCTCTTCCATCGCCGGTGCCGTGGCACTCATGTTCCACATTCTCAGCGAGGAACACAGGGTACGGTAGGCTGTTTGAGTACGAATCAGTTATGTTTCACTGGCGGTATATGACTTGTTACGGTACTTCTACCGTATATCTACACAATTATTAGTTTCGTTCAAACATAACCGTTCTCGTACTCAAACTGCTAACTCTAGAACGTTCTTGCATAGGGGCTAGTGTGGGCGTCTCATAGAACAAAATGACCGTTTCATATATAACTGAATGCTCGCAGTTGAATGCATAAAACAATAGAAAGCGGCCGCTAACAATGGTGAACAGAGAAGACATGAGAATGCACTTATGCATTCAATAACGATACGCCCACGCTAATACGGGCCTCGCATTTGCAGAGCAAAGCTGACGAGACGACGACTCGGGCTGCAATGAGATGGTGGATCAATGAGTGCATCGCCGCCATCTACAGAATGGGAAAGAACAAGATTGATGAAGAAGAATAGCTCACCCCGTAGACCCAGCAACACCATCGACATTTGCGCCATAATGCGAGAAATGGAGAGAAACGCCCTCTTTTCAACTCTCCTTTTCACCATTACGGCGCAAATGTACATGGTTCTCGAGTCTTTTCTACCATACAGGCCACCAGTAGTAGCTTTAAAAATCTCTAATTACTGAGTATGGATACTGTACTTAAACTTATTTTGATGCGCATTTACTATGAAGTATGTTTTTTTGCATACGCAACTTGCACCCGTTTTTCCTGGTGGTCTGTATGGGTAAATATGGCGACGAGACACTTAGGAACCGCCTTTAGGAACGGGCATTTTGGAACTTTCCTTTGCCTGATGCTTTTATGGTGCCTGGGTGGTGAAACTTCCAAAATGTTATGTTCCTAAATGGCAGTTCTTGGGTGTCGCGTCGCCGAAAATATCCCACTGAATGAGCCCTTGTGTTAGAATGCAGCGAGATTTTTGTGATTTGAAGACTTACGCTTGTAGTAGAATGCAATTTACAATAACTTTGACTGATTTCGGTAGCATTCATATTTGTAGATTAAGCGTCGCAAAAACTAGGGCGTTTAAAAGTAGGTTTCGTTTTACTCCGGTTATCTCATAGTTTTTACAAATGCCGTTTGCTCCATGATTTTAGAGATTTCTTAGAACAATCATCACCATTTTCCCGGGTTGTATTTCACTTACATGTGAATTTTCCTCGTTTCTGACATTTGACAAAGAACTTGTGCTGCCATTTTCATATTGATATGTGGAGGAGTTGCAACGTTTCAACGTTTCCTTAATACCTGTCTGCCTTTTCTTCGTATTCATTCCGCATTAGGTTGGCAGAATGACGACCTTCAAGGTTATGTTTCACAGTTCCTATTTCCATAAAGATGCGGTGATATTATTGGAACTATGAAACATATAATAGAAAATAGTCATTCTGCCAGCAATACTTCAGAATCAAATTAACAGTAACGTTTTCGTAGTGTTCAGATGGTGCGCACATTTGAGGAATGCAGAATAAACAGGATAAAGAAAGTGGAGGGGATTGGGCTGACTCCTACCACGAACACGGCGACTACGGTAGCCGATCATGGCGATGTGCCTTCAGCTTCACTCAATCTTCCTGTCAACGAGGATATGGGAGGAGGAGATGCGAAGTGAGTGTTTCTTCTAATTACTGATACTCCAATGGCAGTAGAACACCGAAATTTTTTTTATGATATTGCTTTTATTCCGTGATGTCCTGTACGCCAGTTTAAAATACTCCCGCGCACTGATATTCGCAGCCAATGCACCGTTGATGTCGCTGCGGATTCATTTTATCTATTTATACGTTCGTTCGGTGACTTTAAGACTACATTCACTTACATCGGTTTGATCATTGGGTCATTCTTTATTTTTCCTCCTCTCTCGGTAACAATACTCTTTCAGCAGCAGTGATATGAACCTTCCACCTACCGGAGATGGCTTCTTTTCTTGCGAATTGAACAATGATGATGGGAGGAGGGAAGAGAACAGGTAAATATGAGTTGTATACATGCAATATATGCATTTATTTGTATCTTGCCATATTGTCATTCTGGGCACATTGGTCACTAATATACCGAAATTGCCACTGATATGTCATTTTATATTAATTTCGTTTCCAGCAACGATGAAGAGTCTGGAGTTGTGCCGTCGATTTTCTTCCGACTTTCCAGTTCTCACGAATTTCAGTGGGTCGATTTTACCTTTCTGTGAACAAGTAGTTGTGTAAATATCTTCTTAGTAAATTTGGGGTTCCTTTATTTGCGTAACATTCCAGAGGCCCATACACTGAAGAGGAAGTGCAGGGCTGGTACAGAGAAGGGCAGTTCCATTCTGAAGTGCAATTTCGTTTCGGAGATAGGGGAAACGTCGTCAGCCTGGGTAACTGTTCCTAATTTAGCTGTTTTATTTGATTGGGATTTAGTCTTCATTTACGTATAGGTTCTCATTTCATCTGAAAGATTTGTTGTAACAGAAAATGTCTTAGATAGTCGGAAGAGATTTTTTATATTTATTTTATTCAATTCGTTTAGCAACGCTCCGTAACCTGAATGGCCCTGCTTGTCCATTCGCGCCGCTCAAGAAAGTTCCTAGTGAAGAACATCCTGTAACTGTTAGGAAGATTAATAGGATGCAGAGGCAAATTGACGAACTCACAAACAGGTTCATTTTTATAACGATTATCGTACACCAATCTTGTTTACAAGATGCGTCTTTTTTTCTGACATATATGTACTATCTTTTACTGTAAATGGGTAGAATTAATTAATTTGACCTTGCAGGAATGCCTTTCTTACGACTACTCTGAAGGAAACCAATCTGGAGATGCTGAATATGCTCCAAGATGTGTACAAAGTGAAAACAGCTGAAGATTACGGTATTATTGGAACCGATTACAGGAATTCCACCTCATGAACAGCAGTGCTGCCTGTCCTCAACTGGAATCGACTTCGGATTATATCGCTACTCCCGCAACGACAGAATCGGATACGGTAGAGCCGGCTTCTCTACCTGCTGCTCTCACCACGATTGAATCGGATACGGTGGAACCAGCTCCTCTACAACCTGCTCCCACCACGACAGAATCGGATACGGTAGAGCTGTCTCCTCTGTCAATCGCTCCAACCACGACAGTCACGGATACGGTAGAACCAGCTCCTCTACAACCTCCTCCCATCACCAAAGAATCGGATGCGGTAGAGCTGCCTCCTCTTTCAATCGCTCCAACCACGACAGTCGCGGATACGGCAGATCCAGCTTCTCTAGAAGTTGCTCCCACCACGACGGACTTAGTTACGATAGGTCTCGGTCATGTGCCAACTGTTATGGACGCGGTGTGTAGGGTAAAGCAGACTATGCTTTCCCTGTCCGTCACTTCTGATGCGCCCACTGGAGAATATCTGCACCCTCAACTACACGCAATTCTCGGACAGATGAAGGAATTGCCGATTGATCAACGAGGTATTTATTAGGGTGGACACAGCAAGCACATTCGCAAGACTTCAATCATTCTTAAACAATATATACTGTCGTAAATACTCTTTATATAATCTGTGACCATGATTTAAAAAGTTCTCGCGGTTTGGGTGGAAGGCGATTAGGGTGGGGCGGTTGTGGCGGCCACATGCGAGATACGGTTAAGAATACAACTGATTATTTGCACGCTAAGGTCGAGTTAGGCCAGGTCAATTTTTCAGATCAAAGACGGGTTTGGCATGCGGAATCTGGAAAACTTATTCGCCTTCCACCCAAACCGCGGGAACTTTTTGGATCATGGTCGCAGATTATATAAATAGTATTTACGACAGTATATATCTCTATCTCTACGACCACTGAAAATTTAAGATATTCTTGATTGTTTGAGCATCTGATGCTGAATGGGCGAAGCTTCGCATGAAGTACAAGGCAAATGAGCTGCAGTATTCAACGCTCCTTCCCCTGGTATGCTGGTTTTGTTGGACACTGTTGCTGCTTGCTCATTTGATATACAGATTATTGGAGGGGTGACAGTTATGGTGAATTTTGCGACAAATGCACAAATCGACTATACTTGCACAGCTTTTATGTTTAATATGTTTATGCAAATGTCATCGATATGCTGTTTTTTTCAGGGTTGTGCGAATGTCGCAACTGTATGTCCGTATGTATACTACTGTCAATCTTTTATCATAGTTTCTTATGCCTGTAAATTGTTTTGCTGTTCTGTTCGGATTTTTAAAGTGACACCTTGAATTAGATTGAATGAATGATTAACGAAATTGATGTTCATCCCTAGGGTCCCATCTCCGTTCGTTGTCCCCTCTGCGATGTCAGGATCACAGCCAGACAATCTATTCTGCAACACGCATTGGGAGCGAAGCATCAGGTACAGAGAATGAATGTCATCAAGAAGTGCCGATTTACTGGAAATTAGGCAGGGATAGCAAACAGAAGTGTCTTTTTCTGTCGTATAATTCGCTCGGAGCGGTTATCTCTATCTGGTTTTGGTTGTGATGTACAACCTATGAAATTAGAAGAAAAATGCACTTCTGCTTGTTTTGCGCACCTTACTCGAAATGCATAATAACAGTAATACTGTCTAGGTGCATGCAATCACTAGGACCTCTCGCGACGCTGTGCTGTTCTGGACGAACGAATCGTGTAAGTTTATATATATATTTTTGATTCCAGACGAATGAGACTGGCTTTGTTACAAATGAAACAATCCTTATGATGAGCTGTTTTTTTAGCAAACATGAAAGTGGAGGAGGAAGAGGATCTATCCTGGGTCCATTCCTTGAAGCTCACTGATCATGAGCTCGATGCTAACCTTCACCCTCAAGTGCGCTCAATTCTTGGGCAGAAGTACGAATTGCCGAGTGACGAACGAGGCAAGTGTTGTATTTACTGATGGTATATTTTCTATGAATATTTTGAAATAAATATAATGAATGAGATCTGCACTATTGTTCAAAGCGGCTGATTCTTCGAACAAAGCCGGTTCTTCGATTGTTTTAGCTAAACATTCTCATTCGTTGTCCTTCCGTCATTTCTTCCCGCTCGTCTCTTTCGCGAAGAACCAAACTCACGCAATGAAATGAGATGGCGAGGTACTAGGATCGACGATCGACGATTGTCTCGCCCTCTAATTCATTTCGTGCGTTTTTCTCTTCTCGAAAGAGGCCGGCGTGCTAGGTGTACGACCCATATAATTTATGGACACATTTTTTTATTTTGTTAAACTTTTAGCATCGGCAGCAGAATGGGAAGAGCTGCAGAAGAAGTCCGTGATAAACGCTCGACAGTTGTACAGTAATAAGAAACTCTTCCCCTGGGTATGGGTTCCCTTTCTCACAATAAGTATATCTAATTATTAAAAATACATATTATATAATATAATAGTAATATTTTTCTTATACTATGAGTTATTGGGGTTAGTAGGAGGAGACGGATTAGTAGAGTGGTGTGCTCTGATTAGAAAAGTGAGCATTAGCATTATGGTTGGCAGTAGGTTTTCGGATATGTTTCACCGTGGCTACATATATTGAATTTATAAGAGCTGTGAAACATATCCGAAAACCTAGTCAAACTGCCAACCTTAATTAGTATAAAATTAAATATTTTTCCGTAGGGTGCCCTCAACATCGTTTGTATCATGTGCAAAGTTAAAACCACTCCCGACCACTCACTTCTGGAACACATTTTTGGAGACAGGCATCAACAGGTAATGAGGTTGTTATTTCGGGTGAAAGAACAAGAGCACCATGCATATTTGCGCTACTATATTGAAATTGACACATGCGGCTTCAATCCACGGCTCAAATGTCCATGTCATCGTTATGGCGCAAATGTCAATGGCGCTCGCGTCTTAGCCACATTTTCGCTTAACAATGTTTTTATAAGCTTTCTTCATCACATTTATGAGCGAAGTTGGCATTCTTTTATGACGCATATGCACAATTGATTATCTGTTTCAGTACTCTGTTATTTTTTAATTATGCGAATTTAAAGTATTTTTGCAGAACAATGCAATAGCTAAGACCACTCGCGACGCTGTACTGTTCTGGACGGACGAGTTGAACAAGTGTTAGACCGGGGGGGGGGTTGGGACTACTATGTTGATAGAGGAGGAGTACTCCACTCTGGTTGTTGATATTGCGAGTTAGTTTTCTGCATACTTTTCTGTACGGATTTACTCATTTTACGAGCTGGCACTTTCTAGGACCTACAAATAATTCTCGGCTTTACTTCCATGTTACCTTGATCTCGTTTACTTTATGTTCAACCTGTTTTCGTACTATTTGCTATTTCCGTTAATCTACTTTTCACTTTTGAAGCTACGTTGTTGAATTGTTCTTGTTAGTTTTATAAAGCTTTTTGACTGTAAAGCTTGAATTCGTTTCCATATCGAATGTTTTAACGTTCGTTGAATATCTTCAATTCTCCATTTCCTTTTGCTGGGGTAATTCATTCGCATCTTCCGTCTTTAGGAGTGGCGATAATGCGCATTTGCCACGGCCTTTTTCAGAGAACCGTACTCTTACTTTACCCGCGTGAGCTGTTTTTCACTCTGCCAACTCGTCTACAAGTTGGAGGTCTAGAGTAAAGAGGCCTGGGGCCGGCCCACGCAACCCGTTCTCTTAGACTTCCAACTTGAAGAGTAATCAAACTAAAGCACGTCTTATTTCGGCATTTTTTGTTTCATCAATGGTTTATGGGATTTCGACAAAAGTGAAGCTTTGCTAAAGAATGGCCAGCACTCCTCGATTACTCAGGCAGAATGCCTTGACCATCCTGGCATATGTCAAATCCGATTTCGATATGTGATTTTATTTGTTTTTTCAATGCAATATGTTCAGGTGGCACCCGATCGATCGAGTAAGTGAGAGAGTGTACAGATGGCCACTGCGAGGAATGACAATAATGAAATTGGTGGGATTTTAAAAGAATAGTAAGGAACTTGGGTCGACAGCTTGCGAAAATGTAAGGTAAAGTGAATGAGACAGAGCAGCCCGAGATTTTTACCATTCTCATCAGGAGGATAGGACGAGGGCGTGATCATAGAACTAAAGAAGTGCTGAATAGTGATACGTTGTAGGGGTTCTAAATCGACAAATGTATCGTCATTCTTCTTCGCAGCGTTGTTGTCTCACCCGCTAATAGACAATCGCGCTGTGGAGAAGAATGACGACTAATTGACTGATTTTATCCCCTAATGCGTTGTTTTGTGTTTTACAGTGCATTTTGCAGGCTTCTCTAACATCAAATTGCTGCTGCACATAGTCGTTGGTCGGCTACTGAACAAGCGAGAAATTCTCGACGAGCTTTCCTACAGGGAATTGAGCCAGACAAGTATTTTTATCCAGCATTTCCCAGTTTTAAATATGTTATCTCAGACGTTTTTGTGTTGGACCAAGACGATGACGACCTACAGTCAATGGGAATCATATCAAGTGTAAATGGAGCTGCGGAAGCTGCAGACAGGGGATTCGTCGATGTTTGTTACTTTACTTTGAACATATGGCCGAAATACAGAGCCTTGTCTTTCAAGTAGAATTTCATTGTTACACTAGGTAAACGCAGCTATCTAGATCTCTTTCATAAGTACATGGGCAGGATCGTCTAAATTAACGAAGTCGCTCAGCAAATGTCACGGTAACCACTGTGTAGAGCTAAATTTTGAAATCTAATAGTTGAAAGTGGCAATTTTTTAACGATTGAAAGCAAAATTTGTACATGAACCCTGCCCATGAATGACTTTAAATCAGGTTAAATGGATTGATTTTCTTTAGCGACTCGAATTGGCCCTCAAGTTCATATTGGATCCCGACGACCGCGTTTTGGAACGTTTCTCGATCAAGTTCCTGCACGACAGAAGGACCGTCCGTCTGCGCAGGTTTCATCTCCTTTTCGCAAAAAATATATATTGTTATTCAAAAGCCCCTTACAAGCTTTCAATTGTCTTTCGATCCTAGGATTCTATAGCTTCTTGTCTGGAACCGAATCCATGAACGCTGCAAACCGTTTGCTGGGCAATCGTGATGCTATTCGAGTAGGGGAGGATTTTCGCCAAACCTCTTCCCCTCGCCTTGTGACGTCACGTTTGCTGCGTTCATTGGTGGATGGAACCCCAAAGTGCATTGACCGAGCGGCGTTCAAATGGGTTGCAAATGCGACACTCTAGCGTTAATGGATTGATCCCCTGAAAATCTGTCTTTGTTCAGTCCGAATCGCGACAGAGAAGTGAGTATTCCCTCCGTCTCATGGTCGCCCACGGAACTACGCGTACTCGTGGATGTGGTTGACGAATTTTTGCGAGTCGTTGGAACCATTGCCTGAAGGTTTGAGTTAACTTATGATTGGCAGTTTGACTGTGGGTCGGTGAAGGCAAATGAAATCCTCAAGTTCATTCCGTCACCCTGTAATGTTCAACGCGCGGTCATCTCTATGAATAGGAGACGACCAAGTGATTAATGACCAGAGGCAGAATGAAGGTTGGGGTTGTTTTCACTAATATGGAGGCTCTCTTGTCTCATTCCTATCGTTGCTCCTCTACTGGAGAGGCCATTCCCTTGTCCCACGTGGGACGGGAATTCCACAAGTCTCCTTTTCATTTTGCTTGTTTTCTTTTTGGGATCGGCGGTCTCATTCATTCCTCGCCGGGAATCCCGGGAGCCTTGTCTCTAATACAGTGTAAGAACGCAAATGTTCACTCAATAAGCCTTTATTGGTCAAGATTACACGAGCAGTTTGAGTGGTATTATTGGGGGGACTGGGACATTATTGTTACAATAGACGGACAGGCTTTGGATAAAGGTTTATGAGGTGTTTGACCCGTCGATCTACCGTAATCCGTACATGGGGGAGGGGTTGGTGAACTCACGCCTCCTTTCTTCTCCTCTGATTGGTGGACACGGATACTTCCGCCATTGTGGAGCGAGTCACTTCCTTCGATGTGGGCTCCTTCGACTTGTCAATCTTTTCCTTCGACATCGCCTTCTCCCTCGACTTGTTCTCCTTCGACATCGCAGAGTCCTCGTCCCTGATTTCGTTCATATTTCATCATCACCAACCGCGACGCGTCTCTTCACGCGTCGCGGTTACAGTACTCACAGCTTGCCTTTCCAGTCGTTCGACTCCCAGTCGTACGGGAACTCCTGAAGGGAACAATCTGATTATCAGGAAGATGAATATTACTTTTGAATTCGTACATACTACTATCACAGCGTGGCTTCTCTTAATATTTTGAACTATCCATATCCAATTTATGCTACAGGTGAAACATATGTATTGAGGGAAGCCCGATTCGCACTCCTCCATTCTCTCCCTATCCACTCTACCTTCGCTTTCGCGTGCTTCCTTGCTTCATCCAGCAGATCCAGCATCTCTCCGTACTCCGGCTCGTCCTCGTAGTCCAGAGCGCACACCTGAATATTCATATTTCCGTCATTCCTGATTCGGCCATGCGTCGCGGTCGCGTTGCGGTCGACGGGTGAAATTCTACCGCATCCACACCGCACACAAACCTTATCATAGAGCTTCTCAATGTCTCGAGGCAGACCGTCAAAGTATTTCTTCTTCGAAGAGTCACTGTTGCGCAGATCCTTCTGCTTCTTGAAGATCTCATCGCTCGTCTAAAGGTTCAGACTACAAAGATCAAAGATCAAAGATCAAACCTTGAGGCCATCCCAAGGCAGAGAGCCCTTGAGCATCTCGAAGAGCATGTAGACCCAGGCCTGAGAATTTTTGAATTTAAAAAAGGCGGGAAGGTTTGAATGCCCACTTCCAGATCGTCCGCTCTGCACAGCTCCGTGGCCTTGTGCGTGGACTTCGTCGCGTACCTGAGCATAAAGAATGAT
>JACMIF010000998.1:0-28421 GCA_014805445.1 Diplogasteroides magnus
CATTGCGAAATCGACTGTTGTGACGTCATCAGAGGGAGTGACGTCACGTGACTCATATGTTAAGTAGGGGCAGACTCATAGTTCATGAAGGCATCGGTGACCATACCTAAAACGAGTTCCTCGCTAGCGAACACCACCTAATGAACCAATGTGACAAGACTTATGCAACAACCTAATATTTCTGTAGTCAAGTTTCAGTTTCAATATCATTTTCTTCCAAATTTCAAGACATTACGTAATTGGCGTAATACGCTGCGTATCACGATCAACCAGTGGATTTATGTTACAGGAGTAATGCTTTATTCACAAGTATGATCGGGTATTAATCATTTCTACAGCCTTTTGGCTTTCACAATCGAATACGTACCTCACTCAATGGCATCACAAGTGGCATTGCATCGGCCCTCGAAGACCTTCCACTCGGTCCTGCGCCTCTTCTTGGTAGTCGCCCACTCCAGCCACCTGATTCAGTGTTACTGTTTACGGTAGCTCTCACACGGGTATCTACGATAGCTATAGGATTGTTGAGTACAGTATGCGATTGGATACTCACCTCTAGAAATATCATCCAATTCCGTAAACTCGGTTGTGATTGAGAGAACGTCGCTCTCGATAGGAGTGAGACGGGCCTTTTCCTGAAATCGTAGTAGAAGTAATGATTAATTTTAGAGCGAGTTTTGCTCTTGCAGGAGTGAGGCGCATCAATTAGGTATGGAATGATTTTTAAAGTTTAAATCTAGCTGCGCAGAGAGAATCCACCTGTTTTGGTGGCTGGAGAACAAAATTGATTACATAAAAACGTATGAAATGTATCTCACCTCACGAGTCCTGGACTCTCCCGTGCCCCCTCCACTCGTGGATATGAACGAGATGACCGAGTGCATACTGCTCGCACGGCTACTGTAATTGAGGATATTGTATTGATTGGTTTGGGTTTAATTATGTGAGATGGGTCTGACATATGTAATGCACACTTGCAATTGCGTCTACTCAAGTGCTGATCCTCCAGCACGAAATCACCGTGTAATGCAGCAAATCGACCTTCACTAAATGTTTATAGCATTGTCCCCAGAATAGACACTTCTTCCCCCGTGCCAGGATGTTGCAATTGGGAATCAGCAGAATCAGCCAATTCTCCCCTCCTCCATTTCAATTGCCTCATTCCAGGGGCTGCTCCCTGATTAGTCAGTCACTTGACGCCAACGAATTGGGACCTGATTAAGGAGCGACGGAATGACTCGTCCTCTTTCCAGTCTCATTCTGGAAATGATTCCGGTGTTAATGGGGAACAAATGTCTTTTCCTCCACTATGAGATCACAAGGAGTGGACGAGAGGGGGAAAAGGTTGCCCCTTCCTCCGTCCCTGGTGTCCCAAGGGGAATCCGATTCACTAAGACCTTCGTGATAAGGGAGGAAGAGAACGACTTTGTGACCTCGTGACTTCCTTTTTCATGCTTCTGCAGTTCTTTTGAACGAACAAAGACGTCTGTGCTGATATGCACCGATGAGCAAACTACACAGCTTCCGAGCCCCTGAAGGGGAAGGAAGTGGAAGGAGGGAGTGAACAAGAAAACACAACTCCTCTTTGGGTCACTCTGGAATAGCACTAAGGAGGAGGGCACATTGAACCCGGAACTAGGGCTAACCAAATCATGATGACTGTTGTTTTTCGCTAAAGACAGGGATGGCATCATTACTGAGCATTTTGGCGTCGTAAAATTATGTGATAGTTTCTCAAAAAAACGCGGGTTTTCATCCTACAGGTGAATTAGGCGTGAAAACAACTGACAATGGATACGCAGTCATTGCCTTGCGTTTCCACAGTCGACGTCCCAATCGGGCGAGGTAGAAGACGGAGAATGCGCAAAAGCAGGCGTACATCCACACGGTAGCGAGGATTATGGAAGCCGCTCGAGGAGATCGCCCCCGATCACCCAAGTGGCCTTCCTGTAAAGACGATTCTCGTATATCTTGTATACTTGAACAAGCTCGCCTTGATCAGAGCGATTGTCAGTACTGTGGTCGACGGAATCAGAAGTGCCATTTGCAGACCCTTCCACAGAGAATGAGCTACCAAGGCTGAAGCCGAGATGCCCTTCTGGAGACGACTGAGGGAGAAATCAGTAATTACACATCCACATGAAGTGGCGATTACCGTATGACGAGCAGCGCCGTAACAGCGTTGACTGCAGTCACGAGTGCCAGGAGGAGGTTGAAGACGTAGCCGGAACTGAACATCGGTGAATATTAGAAGGAGGATGAATGAACCTGGCTGAGAAAGTGAGGAGTGTGCAGAAGAGAGCTGACACGAAGACCTCAACGAAGAGAAGCCACTTGGAAGCTCGAAGAGCTGGAGCGAATTGCAAACGGCGACATGCAGCCACTCGATCTTGAGCCGGAGGGACGTCTGAGGACATCTGAAAAGGAAATTATATTGTTTTCAGGAAGCAAACTAGTTTTCCGACGCTTTTCATAATTTGGAAGATTGTTGAACTAGCGGTTCTAGAAAAATCTGTCCCATTAGTTCTTGATCACTAGGTGCGCACGGATGAGCATGATTCTCACGGTTCTCGGGTATAGACAAACACAGAGTCAACCCTCTCACACCACCTACACCAAGACCTTGCATATGGAAGAAATGGGAAGCAAGCGAAGAGGAGGAGGAGAGAGTAAGAGAACTAATGTTAAGTGCAGCACGGAGGAGAACCCAATAAGTTGGGTGCAGAATGAGCATAGGAGGTTGCTCAAGGGAGATACATACGAAAACTCATTGCCGAGACTAAACAGCCCGAGCACGAAATTGCGCATGAGGACCTCACTCAGCACTGGATATGCCTTGGAGGTCGAGCAGGAAACGGAAATCCGAACGTTTTTCCTGCCTTGGAGGCACTTACTACGAATAGCAAGAAGTTTGCGTCCAAGAACGGGCAATGACGTTTTGTACGTGAGAAACGTTCGCTGCTAACTAACTACCTGATCGTCAGACTCAATCGGTTGTGCATTGCGCAACTTTCTCACGACCAGGATAGATAGTGACCGTGAGAAGGCGATTCACTCCCATCTTCACAGAGCAAAAGTCGCTAATGTTGTGAGATGGAAATTGAGTAAGAGGCTGCAAGAAGAGAAGAAGAACGAACGTTGTCTGCTTTCTTGGAGGAGTAGCCTAGGTATAAGACATGCACGCTTCGTTTTTTTGCACAGGCATACATAATATAATTGCCGCGAGTTGGCGATTATGTCAAAACATACTCGACTGGATAATGAAGCCAGGCAGCTGAAAGACCTGGAAAAATGATAGGAAACTGGCAGGAAAGACGAGAACGAGACAATATATGAAGACTGCCAGCCACACTTCCATCTCGCCGCCAATAATATCACCGCCAGATGTGCTTTCTCAGTCGCTGAAGTAACGATGATGGAGAAAATATCACAACGCGGCCAGGCAGTTGCTTTCCAAAATCCAGGAGCTGATATTTTCTCGCTCTGCTGCAGAGAAAGCAAAGGGCAACATAGCAACAGTGAGTGGTAGTGCCATTCCTGCCAATGGAGGGAGGAGAGGCCGCAGCACGCTAATGAACGTGCGCATGCGCGACGAATCAAGCAAATTTGTGAACCACCAAGAAGGGCGAGACGAAAACAACCAAACACGGTCTCCGAGGAGGACTCAATCAACGATATGCTATTTCTTGGATGAAATCAGGAAAACGAGTACACGATGCGCCGTCCAATCTATCCTGTCGTCTGTGAGCCAGGCATATGTCCCCGAGGGAAGCGACATATTTTGGTGGCAAATTCCACCCTCTGAGACTCTGCAATGTTTGGCCTTTTTGGCAGTGGTCAGATACACTGACAAAAAGAGGATGCCGGAAGCCGATCCTTCATGGACAGCCTCTTATCTCACAATCCAGACTTCCGCCCTTCAAAGGCATGGCTAAGAGGCTGAATAATGAATGTCGAGAAAAGCTAAAAGCTTCGGGACTCTAACGTCATCTGATCAGATCTCAGAGAGAAAGAACGAGAGAGTGGGTCCACACGACTAATGACTTATGATGTTGAAGGAAAAAGATGAAGTAATGTGCTCCTATTTCTCTCATTCTCTCTCGCTAACTCGTTAACTCTTAGCAATTTCTGGCCTCTTCGTCTTAGGCACCCCTCTTGAGCATATGAGAAGACGCTATATGAATGAGAGTACGTGACGTTATTCTGCATGTTCCACCAGGACACAATATCTCCTGCGTCTAAAATATAAATTGATGTGGAAAGTGACATTCTAACATCAATTCCCGACATACGAGCTGGATGAAGAAGTAGCTAATGACTGGGTGTCACGAGTGCACGCGGATCATGATTCTAAGTAAGAGGCTCAACCACTCCTTGCTTTATGATTGAGTGCCCTACTTGGCAGGATGAATTTAGAAACTCTTCGCAACAAATTGACAAATGACTAATTCTTGGACGCGATTTATTTATGAGACTGGACTAGACACGAGTGCGAAGCCTCAAAGGACGTCAGAATGATCTGAATGTCAAATGACTCAGGGAGAAGATGCAAGATAACGAGTGAGCTAGCATCTGAAGATGGGAGCAAAACAGAGACATCTACGGCTGGCGCAGCTGTTTGCTTGCCTAAGGAGGCACGGCCGCTCGTCTTTCCGAACAATTTTAACGAGATGAAATCGGAGCCTGATGAAGTGGGTGAAAGATGGAAGAGCGGAGAGCACGGAACTTTTAGTCTCAGCTTCTCTGCCTGTTTTGGCATCTATGCTACAAGAATGCACGCACGAGAATGGAATGGACCAAAAGACGCAACAATAGATACTGTGACGGTTCAATGTGAGGACTTGATGAGAGACTGTCAAATCGGACCAGTCTAATGCATCTCACGAAGCCTACCATGTGTATTGGATCGGAATGACGGCCGATTTCACGAACAACTGCTGTTATGCAGTCAGAACGAAGCCAATCGGTAGCTAATTACAAGTTAGAGGAGCCGCCGTTCAAGAATATCTAAGACGAGAGGAGAAGGGGGAAAGAAGACAACAATTGAGTGTGAATGAGGACAAAACAATGGCAGGACCAGCAGTGCTACTTCAGTTGCTACTGCGCATTTTCACCACGAGAGGAGTGCCTATTGTTGGGGGGAAAGGGACAAGTTACTTCCACGAAGGAGCACAGGAAGGCAGCAAAAAACAGCACAGCAAACACAACGCATTCGGTCAATTGCCCCGACCCGTGTATTTGACGGTGTTCAAATGTTGTGAATTCGTGAAAGTTCAAGTTGGCTATTTGCGCAAGCACGACGCGTCAACACCCTGGTAAAGCCAGACGTCCCCTTGAAGCACTCGTGCATGAGAGCTCACGGCTAAGCTGCTGATCGGAGACGAGATAAACAAGTTAAGATCATCCAAGGGGAAGCTTCATTCTCCCCTAGTCTCCCTCTCCATTTCTGAAGGAAGACGTCAGAGCACGGCGTGTGGAAATGAAGAGGGGTGCTATTTTCGAGGAAAACTACTCAGGGGAGCAAAAGGGAATGAGAAGAGGGGAAGGTGAGAGGTCGCTAATGGAACGCGACCACTACACTACCAATACTGGAATAAATAAGTGTGGAGGCAAAAAGGATTGAGGATTAGAAGGAGGAGTCAGTCAGTCCTTGGCATGTGATTAGATGGATTACTCTAGTGGAAGAATGAGAATGCCGATTGTGTTGGAATGACAAAACACACAGACGAAGGATGGGATTACGGGTCTTGTAATGCATGATTCCGAATGCGAGTGTGTGTGTGTGGCTGTTATTGTTGACAGTGTCACAGTCTGATGCAGCGAGGCTCAATGAGGCAAGACCAAATCTTGTTGGGGAAGTGGCAATAATGAGCACTCGCAGCAAGTGCTGCGGATTAGGTTTACAAAGCTTTGTTGTGTCTCAAAGTGTCTGTGAAAATGCTGCAGACCTTTCTGTTTTGAGCAATGAATGCAATGCATTACGTGCCACTAGCAAAGTTCAATCGGGGTAAACGAGTGTAAAATGTATAGTGTAAAATGCATGATGATATGATTCCAATGAGCGCGGAATAATCCGAACATTTGAAGGGATTAGCGCAGCACTTAGAGGACACTGGAAATGAATCTATTCTGGGATGAAGCTCAAGGTGAAAGGTTTTGGCAAAATGTGAGGAAGCCAAGAAATCAAATTCTCATTGCTGTTATAAAGTGTTTATTGTCCGAAGCGATCGTATTGCTAACAATAATATGAAAAGCCACGGGATATATGGGTGCATTGATACACAAATATTCCAACAATGTGGCGAGTCACGCTCTTGCAAACTCTAGGCTACCGTATCCTACTACCACATACTCATTAAGAGCCACTGTATCCCCTGATTACCATATCCCTCATTCCAGGCGGACAATGATGAGGCGGCAGCAGCTTGTGCAGTGGGCGAATTCGATCGATTGTCTCTCAGGGAAGAAGTGGTGGGCGCCATTGAACTGATCACCGAACAACTGGAGGTGAGTAGTACCGCAATTCATATCGACTATGGACTGCCCAGTTTTTGATGTTGGTGGAATACCGTATCCATGCCCATTTTGATTGTGTTGTTCGCAGAGTCATCTCGGACTGCCTTGTGGAGCACCGAAGGCCTCCACTGTCTCTCGCTCACGCGGCACCTCCAATGCCCAGGTATGGAGACAGTTTTCTACTCTTACATTGGCTTGTACATTGTAGCCTATACTATCTCTATTGCAAATGATAATTACCTGTATAGTTAAAGTTGCCTGGTGAACATAATACAATGGGTTTGGCTATTCAGCTGTTATTTCTAGTGAAGCATTTCTCTAACGGGCTGTAATTGCTGTGTTTATCGGCAGACCGGCCATGAGTGGAACATAATAACCATACTCCCATCCATTTGCAGACGAACATTTCATCGGGTGGATCGCAGTCCGCACTTGGCGGTGCTTCCGCTTCCTCTACCTCCTCGAATGGGCCATCTTCGTCCAGTGCCAATCCGACCCAGTTCACATTCGAGGTGGGCGATACTTGTGATGTTTAATGTGGGTCTGTGGATTATTTTTTCTCGGATAATGGAAACTGATAATGTTTTTTTCTGTATTCTTTTGCATCTTATGGATGGTATCTTACCAAAAACTTGCGGGAGGTTTTCAAGATGGGAGTGGACAAGAGTTGGCAGTATGACTAAATTTTCGGATATGTTTCATAGCTCTTATAAATGCAATATATATAGCCACGGTGAAACATATCCGACAATTTAGTCATACTGCCAACCATAGAGTGGACCCAAATATTGCAGGGTGAGACTACCAACTGGCGGTTCGTCATCAACAACATGCGACAGGAGATGCTGCGAGAGGAGGCGGAGATTCGAGAAGGTCAGCATTAGGCCACGCCCCCTTCAAGCATGAACTTCGTGATTAGTTTGTAGTCTGATCTTCACTCTTAGTAGTTTGAACTTTTAATCTTTCAGGTCGCGCCGTGCAGCGAGGAGAGAAGCGGGAGACGGGGCCGACGGGCCGCATTCGATCGTTCACCACGTGGATCAGGAACAAGTTGAGGAGGAAGAGTCATCCATACAAGAATGGTGAGAGGAGGGTTACGGTATTAAGGAAGGGTGCGGTATTCGTCTAATGGGATTACTGTAGCACTAGTTGCTTCAGTCTAGGACGGTGAGGGGAAATCTGAGTGAGTGAGCAATTGGTTATTCTAGTCGATTATAACTTGTCAGCATTAATTATACTACCATTGCAATCCGGAATTCAACGACATTGTTGTATCATCGAGTTTTATGCTGTCCGTGAAACATATTTGAGCAATGCAGACTTCGAGGTTATTCTTATGGACCAGAACTTGTGGAATTGTAATACTTGCAATTAGCTTTGGGAGTGCGAGGATAATTACGATAATCGTTCTCCTTCGAATTTCATGTTGTTCGTGAAACCTATTATTTGAGAATTGCAAATATTGAACTATAGTAACTAAACATGAATATATTCATTTTTGACATGTGAATGGTGCACATTTTCAGCAGGAGAATGGTCGATCGACGACGTCGTCTCGTTTCTCGGATCGATCGGACTCGCGTCGTACGCCGACCAGTTCAAGGTACGTTGTAGTTTGGTCTTTGATCTTTAATATATGTAGTTTGATCTTTGATCTCTGCTTTTCAGGCCAACGAGATCACGGGCCGTGAGCTGATGCACCTCGAACGTGGCGACATCCACGAACTGGGCGTGCACAAGCTCGGACACGCAAAGCGGCTCCAGGTTTGGAGTTTGATCTTTGGTCTTTAGTTTTTGTTCCATGTAGTTTGATCTTTGATCTTTTGCAGAATGCGATAGCGGACATTCGTGAGCACGCGGTCGACCTCCGCAAGTACGTGAGAGGAGGCGCCGATGCCAGAATGAGAGGAGGCAGTTTGGGTGCACTCGGAGGTGAGAGATCAGACTACAAAGAGCAATGATCAAAATAAAAAAGGAGAAAAGATTAAACTACAAACCCGATCTAATGCATATAGAGATGCTATTGTTTCTTTTTACATTATATCGAACAGTGTTCTACAATCAATCTAAGTTTTGCAAGTACATTTACACTCGACTTGACACATAGAAGCGACGGGTTTGAGCCAGCTCGTTCAGGCAGCCCAACGGGAGGCAGTCTCGGCGGTTCCGGTCTGGCAGGCACCAGTGGATCACTCGGTGAGTGCTCCCCGTTGTTGTAGTTTGATCTTTGATCTCTGCAGTTTGAACTTTTATGCGTAGCCGTTGTTATTTGAACCTATTTTCTTTGCAGGATCAAAGTTCGACCGCGCGTACCTCGCACCCGTGCCCATCGACTGCGAAGACGAGAGCTGCGAGTTCATTGAGAATCCCAGCAACTCGAGTGCCTGACAGTGGCGCAGTCGGTAAGGCGACCGCCTACAATGTGAAACGACTGGGGTTCGATCCCTATCCAGTGTTTTATCCTTCTTTTCCAAAATAATGTTCTAGTCTTATTGTTGTAGTGCATGTGTATAGGGTTATTGAAGAAATGTGCTACCATTTGCTGCTCAATAGAATTCCACCATTCTCAATTATCGATTGATTTGTTTTCCTACTGTAGACGAACAAAAGACACAAATTGTCCTGCCACTTACGGGTATTCTTTTCTCTCTTCGGCGAGGTACGGCTATTCCTGTTTTCATTTGGGATGATTTCATTGATTGACACGTCTTTGCCCCCTCGCGCGTACATATTGAACCATGTTGTATTATTGTATTTATTAGTATGCACTACAAACTCCAAAGCCTAATAGGAGCAACGCAGCACTGTTCTCTTTCTATTGTTGGTTCTATTGAATGGGTCGCCACACCGTGTGGAGCATATCACAAATTGTTGAGAATTGTTCCCGAAACCGAATTTGCCGTTCCCGTTCAAATTGTCATGACCTCCTTAGTTTTGATTGTATACAGATAGAGTTTACTATTATTCTATTATGTCACAAGATTGTAAAGTATTGAGGGCTTTAGTGATAGCGAGTAGAACAGCAGATCAGTCAATGCGCAAACCGGTGCTGAAGTCATTTTGTCCCACTCCGGTTTCAAGTTACTGTATCGCCATCGTAAGCCCCGCCCCTAAGCAACTACCGTAATCCGTTGTAGTACCTCCTGTTTATTGATTGTTTTATCGATTGATTCCACCGTTCTTAGCCGTCAGCACTCCACTCACAAACCTTGCTAATCTTGTGATATACCATTGATTATATATTCCTACTTTTTTACCCTTCTCTCAGCCGCTACTTGCGCGTTTTAGTGCGTCTTTCGTAATTTTTTGAGTACGCGCACTTTTTCCCTGCACTAAAACACGGAAGTAGCGGAGCCACGACCATATGTTCAGTTCAATCACCATACATAATCATCTGCCCAAGTACACAAAACATCGAAAACAAAAACGCCCCATTGTGCCTCATTTTAGATTTATTCCTGAACGACTGAAGTCTGTGATTACTCCGTATCGATCTATCCGTGAATTAGCAGACAGACGGACCAGGGAATAAGTCTTACCGTATCCCGCTCGCTTGCTCCTCAATCAGTGTCGGGGAGCGGGGAATGGGCGAGCGTCTGTTTTCCTATTCTTTCTCACTCGTACACGCTCTCTCATTCCCTGCATCTCTCTCCCTCTGCTCACCTCATTATTGATATCACAATATATTGTATACAACAACTCTTGCCGACGGTGATTAGGCATAAAAAGAGATATTATCGTAATGGATTTAATCTTGACACGGAATGACATGGGAAACAACATTGAAGGAATGATGCAAGATAAGCTGAGGGTATTATGGTTTCTATATCACCAGTACAGTTCATTTCTCATTCGTCTAATCCACCCGGAGCTGTTGTCTATCACTCGTGAGAGAACAGCACCGCGGAGATTTGACGAAAATGCACTTTACTAGAGGGAGTGGAATGAAAAAACAACTTCTCAGACTAAATAAGGGAGAAATTGTCAAAGAATGTCTTTAAAACGAGCGTGATTTCATTGTCGGCTGTATTTGAGACTGTTTCAAGCCAGTCTTGTGTATTGGAGAAGTGATTGTAGTGCATTTAGCGTCAAAAACGCGCGAGTTGTGTATTTGTCATCCTTCCACTGTTCGGTATCCCCTGTAATTCAATCTGCCTGTCATCCCCCATCGATTCCAGGAAGGAGTAATGAATGAGTGGACAATGGACTTAATGAGCAATGGTGACAACTGGGATTGCAGTCATTGCGCTCTCACTCCCCTCCCCTGAGTGGGCGTCCCACAATAATCAGGGATAACCAATTTGGAGAGGGTAATGAGGGCAGATTCACTCTGTCTCAAGCACTATCAACGGCGTCATTGATGAGCCATAAAAGGTGTCGCGGCATCCTGTCATCTTTTAGGGCGTTAAAAGGCACAACTTTGGAATCGTCCGACTACAAGGACTGATTGTATGCAATAGGCGAGAGACGACCACTAAGGAGAGAGGAGTGAAGGTGAAATGACTCGGGAAGGACTCTTTTTCTCTCGAGTCTATTGAGAATGTCTCGTGTCTGCTGCGGGGCTTCACACTGCATGTGCCATAAGTCTCACGGCGATAAAATCGCGCGCCCACCGTCCAATTACATATTGATATCACACGGGGAAGAAGGTGCCCATTTCACAAGATCGTTCTTTCGATCTCTGAACTTGAGCTTTTGAATAGATATCGATTTTTGAAAAAAGTACAACTTTTTGTCTGCGCATTGTTGACTCATTTTCACGCTCTTCACATACAATCTTTGGAATGAGTGGGATGCACTTATTTTCAAAAATTCGAGCCCTACTTTCCAATCCCATTGTATACTTTTCCGATGTCTATGTGACTACTGTAGTATCTTGTCGAGTGATTGCTGTGCGTTTGTGCAACATCGGTATTTTATATCAGTGAGCGTTTATTCGAAAGCAATGAGATCGTATCCTTGTCTTTTGTAGTACATTTGACTACTGTAGTGTCTCATGGAGTGAGTGCAAGCTACTAGGGATTCTAAAACGGTAATAAAGTGCATTTCTCATGCGTCTGACCCACTCATAGCTGTTGCCTCTCTCATGTGATGGACAACCGCTCCGCGGTAAACTGACGAATGAGGATTGCACTTTATTACCGTTTTAGAATCACTACAAGCTACCTCTGTGCGTTTGTGCAACATCGGTATTTTAAATATATGCATAAGCGTTCATTCGATAGCAATTCGTTGTCTTTGGCAAAGTATCTAAATTAAGACGTTCCAATACTTTAAATACAGATCATCATATTCTGGATGGCTCTGAACTAACCTCAGTATCTGGAAACCGTAATAAGAAAGGATGAGCATTGTGGATAAATGGAGGCAGATCAGGAAAAGGGACCTGCGATGGTTCCTGCAGGTATTGTGATCTTTGAAGTTGTGAATACTACATTTCGTGTTCATGCAACTGGGTATTATTCAAGTAAACCATGTTGATATTCCGAATATGATCAATCCGGCAACCGAGCATTTATGAATTATTTCATAGTTTCGCATATGTTTCAACATCAAAATAAATCGAAGCTGGTTTGCGTTGAATGATTTTACCCACTTCACTTCGTATGTGCTGAAAAATTGTCTAAAGCAATGAAATCATCACTGTACACTGTTCCTATAAGATTGAGTCCCTTCCCTTTGCAGATCCATCACGTATGCATTGTGTGTCTGTACCTGATCTTCCTTCTGTGCATGTTCCTCAATCTCTACGTTCTCTTCTCACGAATCAATACTCTTCTACACATGAGGATATACTTCTCGGTGAGCAGCTCTTTGTGTGATTCATTAATTATATCTCTGCGAATTTTGTTGCAAACATCGTATAATCTTTTCATTCTCAATATCAACAGGATTCGTGCTTTTTTAAAATTACAATTTGCTGGCTAGACTAAGGACAGTTCATGATTTCGTTTCTAAAGCTGCGTTGGTAAAAAGTGCATTTATCGTCGTCTAATCTCATCTCGGCGATTGTCAAATGTTCGATAGACAGCCGTTCTCCAGAGATTAGACGGATTGGAAATGCTCATTTCATCGATTTAGAATCTTTAGTCCATATTTACTCCACATAGTAGCTCTTATCTGCCATTCCTTCCTTCATTTCTCATTGACAGCTGATTACTGTCACTTTGCTCACACAAAGAATAATAACTGCCGTTTTCGCGAATTTGACTCCTTCAGTTTCAAACTGACTTATTTGATATTCAGCTACATATGACAGCTCTTTTCTGTGTGCAGTCACATGCTTTCCAAATCGGCACCTGATCATGTAAACGATTCTGACACGATGTAATCACTAATCAATACGTAATCGGGACTCAATTAATGAGTAATTATTCGTCGTCATCTTGCTTGAGATTAGGGTGCAACTAGTGGTTATTCTGTCTTCCCTACTCTCTTCTGAGCTGTTCGCTCTAAGACTAGACAACAGCTCGGAGGAGAGTTGAGTGGAGAGAATGGTCATTATGAATAGTAGAGTGAGACAACCACTCAGCAGCCAAGAATAATGCAAACTGTACGCGATCTTGTCACCTTCTCATTATCTTTACGATCAAGTGTCTATTTTTAATGTTCCTGGGTTCGCAGAGGACTCTAATTATCAGCGGGTGCAGAAATCCGATAATGAGCTATGGATACCATTGGCGCTGACATTGTTGCGTTTGGGAACAATCTCCTCGCAATACACACATGGGTTGAAGTATGTTTCACAAACACTATGAAATGAGCACATAAGGACTGATGAATTGGTATATATTCCTTTCCTTTCGCAATCCAAGCAAAGCAAAAAGTATCAATTTTCAATGCTCTAATGTGCATGTGGAACGACTGTATTTGGCCGCGAGCTTTGAGGAAACGGCATGGAAAAATTTCCCAGCCGATCAATGTATCCCATCATGTGTGACGATCTTTCAGAGTGCATGGACTTGATGCACATAAAAATGACATTCAATGATCGAAAAGGCAACAAAAAGATTAGTAGATAAGAAATAGCCTGGGTAAAAGGCATGGACATTTGCGCCATAGTGGAGAAATTGACTTTGCGCAGTGAGAATGCTGCGAATGTTGGCTCTTCTTATGACGTCATCACTATGGAACAAATGTCCATGGCACTGAGCCAAAATATTTCCTGTGGAGAAAAAGATCAAGATCGCAAGGCAAGTCATGCTATTATATATTTGGTTTATTTCATCCCTCTTCACATACGTGAGCTAGTATTCTTCTCATAATATTGTCCATTCAGTCACAATTTCGTCACAGTTCTCAGAAATATGTTTTTGGAATGTTGATGTATGTTTCAAAGGAATGATAAATGGGTGACCCGATAGTTGGAATGTTGAGCATTTGAATCCCTCCGGATAGAAGCTAATACAAACTCATTTAAGTTCGAAATGAACGATATCAGACGTTCATTTCCTTGTAGGACGATCTCATACCGTTTCACTCTCTTTAGCTTGTATGCTTCTAATAAGATTCTCTTTCCAGGTCGTGAGTGTCCTCATGATCGCATGTGTCATTGTCCAATTCGAGTTCCTCTATCGAACGAGATGGCTGCCCAAGTTGGAAGAACCACATGAAATGCCACTACCTGCACTTATTGGTGAGCGAAGAATAAAGGAAGGATGTCCAGGATGTTTTCCACGGATGATCGAGAACTGTTAATGGAACTCCTCAATTTGAATAGGTTTCAAGTTGGCTATAACAGACAACATAAATTTTGATGTGAATGATCGTTACTCGTGATATTCTTGAAGCGAACCATACACATTTTTGACCGTGAATCATTTCCAGATATGTTCTGTGTTTTAGGAGCAGTTGCCCTCACACTCGGCATCTCCCTCGGTTACCTCTACTTCATCGTTTTCAACTACGCCTTCTCCAATTGCGACAAACTGGTAAGAGCAACATTGCTTTCTTTCTCCTTAACTCCCGCTATTTCGCTGTACTTAAATATTCTTGAATTCATTCAGTAGGAAACATCTCTTATTCCGTTTGAAAACGATGTGAAAAATGACCTTATCCCTGTACTTTCCTCATTTCAACACTTTCTCATCCAGATGACGTCATCTTCAGGTAGACACGATAAACCCAACCGAGATGTGGATGGAGACCATCTACGACCTGCTCATGGCTGGTAAGAGATAGTGGAAGATGAAGAGAGTGCAGACAGTCAGATAGTGACAGGGTTACTTAACTGGAGGGCTGATACAGTATCCCTACGAAGATTAAACAGGGTTCCTTATAAGGTTGGCAGTTTGACTAGGTTTTCGGATATGTTTCACAGGTCTTAGAAAATATGTATATGTAGCCACGGTGAACCATATCCGAAAACCTAGTCAAACTACTAACCATAGTTCCTTAACAAGACAGCGAGAGAGTGTGTGAATGGAGAGACGCAGATAGTTGCAGGTTTCTCCGTCCTCTCACTCGTCTACATCATGCAACGACGATACTACGGTGCCATCAACTCTAATCTGGATAAGGTATGTGTGTTTTGAAGAGCTCAACCCAATGAACAATCAACCCCATGCATTGGCAGAGACTATTATGCATTCGGTGAAACATAACTGCACATTCGTAAAGTTGATAAAAAGACGCTGAAAGAAACGGTAAAAATCATTCTAATTTCTCTTATCTTTGCGGAGTTATAGCCTCTATGTCCGAAAAACAATCGCTCCGCATAGATTAGACGAATGAAGAAGTTATTTTTTATCGTTTTAAAACCACTATGAGCGAGCTGATTAATGAGACGATGTATTGGCAGAGACTATTATACATGGGGTGAAACATAACTGAGCACTCGTAGAATGGTCTGAGAGACGCGACCGCTGGGTAGAAAAAAGGAATACGAATGATTGAGTTCAGAATGAATGAATGAAATCATGTTCAGGTGGGCCGTCTTTTCATCAACATCACCTTCTGTGTCGTGTGGATCCAAGTGGTCTTCTTCAAGGGATACACAAGTCATTCGGTAAGCATCTGCCCGGTTGGGTTATGTTTCACATAGTACACAAAAAACATTTTCATTTGGGTGACCGATATCACTCGCAATTCGCATACAGTAAATATAAAGATCATTCACAGACGTGGAGAATGGTGTCAGATCATGAATCCGCCACAATAATAATATCTGCTAAAGCTCGAATTTAATGGTCATATTTCTTTTGTCTCTCTTCATTCGCTCACTCGCTCGAAGTACAATTTTAATGCATCACGTGCTGGGGTTATGTTTCACGCAATCCATAAATATCGGTTTCGTTTCGGCGATTGATCTTGATCTCATTGCTCAACTAAGCTGACAAGAAATGAGTCATTCACGGAAGGGGCGAATGACATCAGTTTATGAATCTGTGTAGTTTTAAATAAAATGAGATCAACAGCCTTAAATGTCACTTCCCCCAAATCGGGACTTCTACAAGATAATGAAGCTGGTGTGCAAGTGTTTCAAAAGGGTCATTTAAATTTTTAACAAGATTTTATAAATGATGGCGTCACTTCTTTTCAGGAACTGTGCCAGAGGAAAGAGCTCGAGGGCTATTGGTGTCCAGTGATGAAGAAAGTCTATGAGTGCACGCCCGCCTATGACCTACACGGAACTCAGAAGATGTGGTGAGACTCCAGATATCGATCCATTGCTGTACCTGCCTACTGTAGTTATTGATTACTTTGTCTTCTTCTGTACCTGTAGTTATTGGGAAACAAACGCAGTGGACTGTTGCGCCATGAAGGTGAAACGAACTGTTAAGTCGTGAATGGATGTCACAAAAGTCCATTTCACCATTACGGCGCATGTGTTCACGGTGCTTTTGACTACCACCCAGTTATTGATTAGTTTGTCTTCTTCTCACCAGCCCTTTCGTTCAGGTACTACATCAACAAGGGGTTACTCAGTTCCGCAGTCATCTCCTGTGCTTCCGAGGTGAGAACTTGCGGAGTATAGCAGAAAATGAAAGTTACGGAATTTAACGACGTGCTAAAGCCCATAAGTCTTGCAGTTCTTCCCCGTCATCCTCGTCGCTCATTGGCTGGCGTGTGGAGGCGCTGAGGAGAGGGCACACCACATCAAGGAGCGGATGGAGGTGAGAGAGTGTGTAGAGATGAGAGAGCACAGAGAAACAGAATCAATCAATAAATGTCGTTGATAAACAACAGAAGTTTCCAGAAGAAGAAGGGTCTGCGAGCTATGATGCACACTCTCATCAAGGACGTCACTCGAGTTTACGTTGATGAAGAACAGCTGAACATGCCACCCATCGAAGTGAGGTAGGCACGGGGATTCGAACTGGGACTGTCAGATACAGATACCAGAACCCTTACCACTACACCACGAGTTCGTTTCAGCACGTTGATGACGGTGTTCTTCTGGTGCGTCGTCCCCATCGCGTGCTGCGTTGCGGGAGCACGATGGCTGTGCTTCTTCTACTACCTCATAGGTAAGCAACTTCCCGCACCAACCTACGCGTCGTGGTTGTAGCCTCCAAACATTTCAGACTTTGACGACCTCGTCCACGATCACTGGCAGTCGTCAGACATCCTCGGCATCGTGAACGCTGCATTCCAGCTCGTCTTCTACATTGTGGTGTGTTCGACGTTTACGGGATTACGGTAGCGTACACCTTATCAGTTGTACTACTTCGCGCGAACACTCGAGGACGAACGGCTGGACGCGCATCACAAGGTTGGTGACAGTCAAGTACACCGCACTTCAACCGGGTTTGAAGGCACACGCGAGAGGAGACATCGGTCTGCTGTTTGGATGCTCTTGTGTACTACTCATCAAGACAATTCTGCAGTCGGTTGGTGCTCATATGTACAGTATACCAACTACCCTTCATTTATTCTTCGTAGCTTGAAGTCTAATGTAGAGCTGACTACGGTATAATCAATTACTGTAGTTACTCTTGCAAGAACTTTGGAAACATGAACAAACAAACATCTTACACTAGATGTCGCAGTCCGTGTATTAGTACACTATTGAATACTGTATCACACAGAGCTGGTTACTGTAACTTTCAGGTCGAGTTGGTCTATCAACACATTGACGGTTTCCTCGTCACAGCTGACATAGTCATTCGAGTGACCAGTCTCGTACTTATTCATGTAAGAGATACCGTATACCAATTATTCGCTTTGAGACCAATCCATTAGGGATTCAATTCAGAGTTCACAGTGGATAGAGTACCTCGCTCTACGACGCCTTCTTTCAATGTCAAGTAGAGACATGTACACAGTTCGCAAGTTCCTACCACTCTGTGCTGTGGGAGGACTCATATTCAGCTGGGTACGCCAGAGACAGGAATATACAGTGAACACCTCATCAATGAATTTCAGGTCCACTTCGGATGCACATTCATTGACACAACTATCATCAAGTATCAGCTAACAGACGAGACCTTCAGGTCCATTCATTCCATGCTCATACAGTAACACATCGTATTACAGATTCTCTGATGTCACTCTGAGCTGCATGATCTTCACGCAAACCATATTCCCAGCAGAATATTTGTATGCATTTACTGCATCTGGATGTTTCCTAGAACTGATGCACATGTATACAAAGATGGTCATGGAAACAAGTCATGTTTTGTTTTAGATACCTACAAATGGGCTTCTTCCAAGTTGGTCCGCCTCGACTGTCTCACTATACGAAGTTCATGGTTGCGTTGGACGAGCAAAAAAGATTTGGACATGGCGAGAACATCGCCAATATGCTCGAAGTAGCTAGGAGAATGCAATGGAAGAAAGCGAGAGCAGAAACAGACTCGAGCTCTTCCACCGAATCAATACCAGAAGAAACTATTAATCAGAAGAGCAGACGTTCAACAACCATTCGATCCCACCCCGGGTCTAATAATGTACATAGTGAACCCATCTTGTTAACAGTTCCCAGTGCCTTGCCATAAACACATTTGTAGATGTAACCAACACGTGTATTTGGTTCCAACATTCAACAAAAAACAATGTAAATGGGAGACCATGCCGTGCTTCTCTGGCCCAAGGCAGATGGATGAATTGGCTGAAGGGCGACGAGGAAGAGGCGAAGCTTCTTAGAGCTTCAGCTTCGTGCGTCTCCAGTGACGACGCTTGGCGTTGTACTTGATCTGAAATTGAGCATTTTTAGCCAGGCGTCAGAAAGAATCTCGAATTTCGAAAAAAGCACATATAGCGTATCGGGCATGCAGAATTCCTTACCACTCTGAAAACCAAAAAAAAAACCTTGTTGCCAGTCTTCATGCGCGCCCACTGAGGAAGGGGACGGTTCTGCTTCTGGGCCTTCGCCAGCTTCAGTTTGATCCGGAAGGTCTTATGAGCCGCCATCTTAAAGAAAGAAATTTAGTATAAACAGTTTCAACGAATAGGCCAACGAGCAGCTAATAAAGCCGCCACAGAAGGCTAACGCGGGCAGAGACATAAGGCAAATGAATCGAGGATACGGCACGTTTTAAACACTAAGTGAAAAGACAGAGACTCAAAAGAAGGGATGTTGAACAAAACATTTCGCAGAAAGAATGGGATGATGAGATAGTCATTTCGGACTCAACCGATGACAGAAGCAGGAAAAATAACTGATGTATGATTCAAACCTTTTATCGGCGCTGCAAGTATGGATTTTACCCGTAGTATTAAAGAGCAAAGTTTTGCAAAACTGTACATGCGCAAATCAATAACTCTGACCACTATATCTACGTAAACTTCTAGGGTAAAAAATTCAGCTAGTCTTGCCCTTCCAATGCTTGCGGTGGAAGGTGTCTTCAGCGTACGATTGTGTCGGCAACCGTTTCATTTGGCGGTAGGGAGCTTGTCCAAGATCCGGTTGAGGGAACAACGTCATCAATTTGTTAAATTGAGCAGTGGTCATCGAACCTTTACCTTCCCCGAGAGTTCCCTAAACGCAATTGTCCACGTAATACTGATTTCAAAAGCGACCCAACCTTTTGAGCAATCTCTTTATATTCAGCTGCTGCCTTCTCTGACGTGCGGATGCAGTCCATATAGGTACTATGCTGCTTGGTACACGACAAGTCATCAAATTCCCACTTCTTCAGGCAACCAAACAAAGCTTGTAGTTCTCCCGTGCATGATGATGAGGCTGTAAAGGCGTGACTTTAACCATAACAAAACCAAAAACGCTCCAATCAACTCGAAAACGGATCATAAAAATATTTGAAGAAACGTAAAATACCTGCTTGTTTCGACTTCCCCTGGTTGACGCGATTCTTACCGGCTAGTGGAATTACTTCAGAAAACACCGCTACTTTAGGAAAAACGACTTTTCCTCGTGCAAGAGCACTTTCCTTTAGCAACGGGTGTGAGAAAAGCATTGTAGAAACGGGCGAAAACGAAAATACCCTTCCAGTGTACGGCTTGAGATTACGGTATTCAGGCTATTCCGCGCGAGAGAATATTGCGGTTAACAAGCTATTTCACGGAAAGAGGTCCGCGGCCTTTAGAAAAGTCATCCGATCCTTCTCCCATCTTTTTGGCTTAGTTGCAGCATTTGTCGAAGCTGCAAACCTGTTTTTGTGTTTTTTACGACTCTATGTATATGAATTGATGCTACTGGAGCAGAAAACAGTAAATGTAACTCTGTTTTCACGTTGTAAAACAAAATATACTCTAGTCATTATTCATTCTTGCGCTAATTCCTCGATTTAATATCCTAATTGTAGTTCTTATTTTTCAGGTCCCGAGAGTGAGCGATACGCGGCCGTGGTGGTGTTTATGTTGGCTGCCTGCAGTGGCCAATAAGCAGGAACAATCATTGAGAGAGTGCTGCTCTGCCCTCGAGATATTCGGATAAAGGAGAGGGTTCTACGTCACCATGGTACGTTTATTTTCCAATCCCCAACAGGGCAGCAATGTTTTCTATCTGCCAATTGCGGAAATTTGTTTGGAAACAATGAATCACTCGTTTTTGCTGAGTCACTGCCGTTCACACGGTGGTTTCATCCATTCATTTCATTTTCTTTGTGAATTCTTGTGAATTTAGGCAATGCTCTTCGGCTTCGGTCAATCGGCAGAGATTTCAATTAAGCTAGAAGATCATGACACGCGACAGGTACGGCTACCCAAAGTTTTGCAATATTTATTTTGCTAGTGCTCAGTAGATCTGGTCTAAATTGCATTTTTATTGTCCACAATAAAATTGTCAGTTGTTTAAAAAAGCATTTATGCACCAATTTACTCTGTAATGATCGTATTGTTTTGCAGACGGCTCGTATGCGAAACGAAGATGGAAGCTACGAGACGCACTACCTCTACCTTGATGGAGAAACTGTCGCCGGTATGTTATCGTGTTTGCTTATTTTCAGTCTCTCAACGGCCTACAAAATCTGCTCTATTTTTCGTCGAGCTAGATACAATCGAATAGAATTGTTCGTAGAGGAAATTTGAACGGCGTTTTGTTGAATGACGGGAGGTACTTGCTCAACGCAATTTTTTGTAGTCGTAGGTTAGCACAATTAATTAGGAATGTGTTCAGGAACCGTGGACGTGACGTTGAAGAAGCCTGGAGTGAAATTGGAGCACCAGGGCATTCGCATCGAGTTCATTGGACAAATTGGTCAGTGTGGCTCACATTTTTTAGTGGAATGTCGCAATACAACTTCTGTGCGAAAGAAGAAGGGGAAAACAATGATAGAAAGCTACGAAAACGTTCTGTTCTGCAATTGCCCTGAATGCTTTGAAATTTGTCTCTCTCCCCACTTATCGTAAGCAACGACGTGACCCTGGAACGGTTGACAGTATTCGGATTTCAAAATGTTCCTTTCAGAGGTCTACTATGATCGAGGCAACCAGCACGACTTCATTGCTCTCACGAAGGATCTTGCTCGTGCAGGTGATTTACATTTCAATTCATAATTGATCTACTTATCCACTTCTTTGAAAGTGCTTGAAAGGATTTTTTCCCGGAATTTCGGATCCCGGACCCAAATGTGCCAATTTTCCGAGGCCTGGATCCAAATTGGCAATTTTCGCTGTGGTATCTCCGTAAATCTTGCAATTAGAGCCAACCCTGCTTGTGGCCATTGCTCGGAACGACTAATTTTGAGCACTCATTCAGTATTTGTCCTAAAATAAAACATTTAGGTGAGCTGATCGACCACACGACTTCGTTCCACTTCGAATTCGCCAATCCTGAGAAGCCCTACGAGAGCTACTGTGGCCAGAATGTCAAATTGAGGTGCGTGCGAGAATTTATTCGGTCAAGTCCATTTCTGAGAATGTAGTTATTTCCTATACGTCTCTTCGAATGGGAAATCTCTCTATTATTTCACCATACGAAATGTTCCCAAGAAAGCCGCTCATGTTCTCAAGCATGAAAATGATTTTTGATCACACGAATTGAACATTTACCATTCGCTTACAATAAATCTGGGTAAGAGTGATTTTGATGTGTTGTAGCCGTAATTTGAAAGGGCGTGCAGTCGATGGTTTAGGGTGTGTCGATAGATTAGAAGGTTCATCATGGAATTGTTCAATCTAGACATGCCTTCAAAGTGTCCACCGTCTTTCGCAGAGTGCTAACAGCAGTAATATAGTATATTATAGTGCAAAAAACAACCACATGTTCCTGAAGGATGAATCCAATCACTTTTGCCAGTGGTGTCGTGATTTTGTCATAATCACTCGCATGCATTCAACTCGTTTCATTTGCAGGTACTTCCTCAAGGTGACGGTGGTGCGACGATTGACGGACATTGTGAAGGAGATGGACATAATCGTGCACTCACTCAGCAGCTACAGAGAGGAACAGAACAGGAACATCAAGATGGAAGTGGGTCACTACTATTCACTCGATACTGGACAACTTTCAATTTCAAACACTCTAATGTTTCAACATTCGTTCTACAAAAACAGTTGTCCGTGTGATATTGGTGGTCTTTAATGTGACACTGTTTTGTGAATACGGTGAAACTTAAATGTTGCGGGATTGTCTAAAACTGGATAACTAGTTGTATTCTTCTTGCAGGTTGGCATCGAAGACTGTCTTCACATCGAGTTCGAGTACAACAAGGACAAGTGAGTATTTGTATTTGATTAATTTCGTAAGTACACTTTGTAACATGCATTACACAGCTTGTGAATGATCTACCCTTGGTTTTCTTGCAACATTCACCAATAATGGATAAGATAAGAATGTGTTATTCTCAGGTATCACCTGAAGGATGTCATCGTGGGCAAGATCTACTTCCTCCTCGTGCGCATCAAGATCAAGTACATGGAACTGACAATCATCAAGAGGGAGACTGTAGGATCGGGTCAGTCTGCATTTCACAACTTATAAGAGGGGACGCCTCAGTTTCACACTGGATACAATTACGATAGTCGTTGCAGGAGCCAACAGCTTCAACGAGAATGAGACGCTGGCGAAGTACGAGATTATGGATGGAGCGCCTGTTAGAGGTGAGGGGGCGGGGTCAGTGACAGGAGTTCTCTGGAAATTTGTGCCGTAATGGTGAACTGGACAGATGTGAGGCGATAATGATGACAACAGTGATGATGCGACTGTCCATTTCACCATTTGTGTCGTAAAAATCCATTGAGCCTGTGTGGAGAGGCAACGAGTTGATGAAATAATACCGTATTTGTATTTAGGTGAGTCCATTCCCATCCGTCTCTTCCTCGCTGGATACGAGCTCACTCCCACTATGAGGTATCGTGCTTTTCATTGTTTTTGTTTTGCCCTGTCAGCTATGATTCACGAGTGACGTCATCTATCATTTCGAGAGACAGAACATTTCGTGGTCAAGATGGTAAATGATAAACAAGATGATTGTAGGGACGTCTCTAAGAAGTTCTCGGTCAAGTATCTTCTGAACCTCGTGCTCGTCGATGAGGAGGACAGACGGTACTTCAAGCAACAGGTACAGTTGATTTTGTGTTGCAGCTTATTTTTACAAGTGTTGGTGTACGTTAGTGATTGATCATGATCTGTTAGTCCGCCATCAAATTATGAATCTAAATTGTAGTGTAGTACAATTTGGCAAACGCTAATTGTAGTTATCACATCTTGATAGATCTCATATTCATGTGAACTCTCTCGAACGGAATACTTGTTCGAAATGACTGAAAGATGTTTACCTGACAATTACTCAACACTATTTACAGGAGGTCACTCTATGGAGGAAGGCCGACAAGCCCCTCAGACGACCCATCGATGCAGCCATCGACGATGCTGCTGTGCCCGCAGCTGGTGAGTGCAGCAACTTTGGCGAGTGTCAATCCTCAACCACAACGCGCGGAACAACGCGTTGCGGTTTCTGCTTCTTCCACTATCGTGAATCATGTTGTCAGCTCACGTCAAGCTCAGAATAGCAAAAATCAATATTTGACAGATAACCTTTATGCATCAGAAGAACGTTCTCAAACCGCTCTTCTCATTACTGTAAGAGTGAGATGAAACGTTTTCCCTTCAGGAGGCGCTTCTGATTCGACTGGTGAGAACGGACAGCAGCGATCGCAGTCTCCGCCCCTCAACGGTCATCCTACAGCGCAGCCCAATGGACCCTCAGCAGCCATTGCTGCACAATGAGGTATGCAAGGGAACGCGCTGCGGTCCGACGCGAAGAATACTGTAGTCGGTGTATTTGGTCTCAATTATGTTCAGTAGTTTAGCACGAATATTAAGGGATGGTGTACAGGTCTTATGAAGTTTTATAAATACTGTGAAGGGAAAATCAGTCATTGCAATTTACAGAACTGATATAGCCATTTTTCAGGATTGGAATCACCGAGTTGCGAAGGGGAATAACTGATGACGACTGTACATTCAGACTGTTGCTGCATTAATGGATACCATGATGTGATATGTTTTATACAGTTTTTGTAGAACCCCTATTCACTAAGTAATTTAAGCATATTTTTAGATATTTGTCCTGAAAATTAGCCGATTTGAAAAAAAAGGAATATGCTTGAATTTGCCCTTACTTTCAATCGATTTCCCCCCGGTTTACTTGTTTTAAAGTGAATACTTTCGTGTGAAATTAAGTCTCGACCCCCTCCCATTGCACTTTTTCCACCACCAACACTTCCAATCCTATACCATCTCAGTACGAGTGACCATTTTGCCCAAACTTGAAATACGTAATATTCACAACCACTGGATACTGTACTTTGCCTCCACACTCTGGACATTCATTCGAATTCTGAAATACGGTACAGTACCCATTGTTCCTGTCCTGAAGCAGGCACATTTTGTGTCCGGAAAATTATTTATAAGTACTTTGCTTATTTTGTGTACTTTTGTATAGCACAGATTATTTTATGCCGGACATTTATCCCAAATTTTTGCATCACAAGGATATTATACTTTCTTATATTCTAGTGATCTATTTTTACAATAAACGAGAGAGTGAATTAGTTTTTTTCCTCCATTTGCTTTTTTGAGACAGTGCCTTTCACCAGGAGTTCGCTATGCTGAATGCAAATAATTTTAACAAACCTATCTGCGATTTCATCTCTGTTTACTTTTTTTGCAAAGTAAGTGTTTCATCCATGATATGGCAGAAAATGTAGACATTTTCCCTCCATGCTCACAGCGAAAAGAAAAGAGATATCTGCATTAAGAGGATGAGAACATAAACTACAATCCAATTTCAGTTTTATCAATAAATCACAGTCATATTTCACAGTAGAGATAAAAAATAGTGGTAGATTCGCAAAAAACTATCAATATTTAGTTTTTTTGAATGTCCAAATTAGGAACTATTATATTAGATTGTAGCGAACTAGTTTTTAAAGCCTTTTTTTCTAAAGCCGGGTGGTATCTATGGTGTGCGAGACTACAGTGTAAGGAATCCAATTCAGTATCAATCACTCATAATCGTGTTGGTCAGGATTACGGTAATTCAGAGTTCAGGAATCCCGAATCAGGCAAGGTTAGGATTACGGTAATCCAGACTTCACGAATCCTGAATCAGGCAAATGACCTGGATTCCTGCATAGTACAAAGTCTGTGACAATACAAACGTGTGACAGTATAACCGGGGACGAATAGGGAATGAAAATCGCACAAAAACTTAGCTGGTGCACAAACACATTGACACTTATAAATTTCGCATCGCTTACAACATAAAGGGTAAATGGAATTTTAGCTATCGTAACCAGGAAATGAGAAGAGGGCCCTGATTCAGGGGGTGGTATGACTACCGTAATCTCTCAGTTTCCTGAAGTTCCCTCCTCCATCTTCTCCTCTTCATCCTCCTCTGATTGGCTGAGATTGAATGGAATTGCAGCCTGCTGCTTCGAGCTACTATACATAAAAATTAATAAAAACAATAAAACGGCAGACCCAAGAAAATTTGAAGAATTACCTGCAGCCAGGCTGCTCCTCTTCCTCCTCCTCTTTATAGTCCTTGGCGCCCTGAACGTCATCGAAAATCATTTTCAAAAAATTGCTTATTTGAAGAGGGCATGAGTTTTGATAGAAAAACGTACTGTAAGTTTTCTAACGACCATACTTTCAAAATTCCAAGATGCTATCAAGATACAGAAATTCTAATTTCTTTCATGGCCAGAAGAATTGATTCTCAAAAATGACTCCAAATCAAATTTAGCTTATTCAGCCAACCTCTGGTCCAACCTAGCATGTCCAGCAAAGTATCTTCGGTGCGTGCTAACATATGTAGAATTTTGATATGGTACCAAAGCTTGCGAAAGAAAATACGAAAATAATTCAAAATACCGACAAAATATATGGGACACCCTAATATGCTTGAACGAACGAGAGACTTTTTTTTAAAAGACGAAATACAACTTCAATTCACCAGTTTTCAAGAAATCCAAATTAGTCGCAGCTTCTCTTCGCACCTCACATAGCCCCAACGAGATTTATAGTCATCCATAGTTGGCTAACTAGAAGATCACCACCTCTCGGATTCGCGTGCATATCGAGCGCCACATATACTTGAGCGTATTAAAGTAAATTACGCGGATATTGATACAGTCGTCTAGTTCCTATCCTTATTTATCGTTTTGTATATTTCTTCGCTAGCTCGATCAAAATTGAGTGGTACTGGGCGCTAAGAGCTCAAAGCGATCGCGGACTCAAACCGTTAATAGAAGTACAAACCGTCACCTTCGGCAGCAACGCCCTTGCGAATGGAGTGAGGCGAGAAGATGAAGCGGGAGGAGGATTCTGAACAACATGTTCTGATCAGGAGCATATTTCAAAAGGTGCTGCAGTCTGATTCAGGAGCCAATATGAAAATATTTATAGGCGATCAAACATTTAAAAATTTCAGGACACCGATCTAGAGATATTCACCACTAGCATTCTAACTTATGCGGCTGTTCGCATCCTGTGCAAGCGATAAAGTTCGTTATTGATCTCAGGACATTACAGAACAAGACATGATTAAATAGTAACCTTCTGCGCTTATCTTGTCAATTAGTATGATATTCTGGCGTTCAAGATAAATCAATTTACTTAAAAATTTTATATTTGAATTCATACCTGTTGACCTTTTCTCACACGCAGTTGTTCCAACTGCTGGGCAGTGAGTGTCTGGACTCGCTAAAATTTTCCACTTGTTCAGCACAGAACAAAAATTCTCAAAACAACTTACGGAAGCCTCAACGATAACTACGCGCGTGCTAGGCAACTTTTCTGCCTTTCCCGTCCGTTCTACAATACTCTATGAAATAGTGCATTTATGATTGGCCAACGAGCTGTTAGAATAGCTGCCACAGAAGGCCAACGCGAAATGCAACGTAATAAACAAAAAAAAAGAAATAGCGCCCTGAGATTAGAAAATATTGTGGTGAAATGTCAATACAAAAAAGAAGGAAGAAATGAATTATAGATGATGATAGGATAATGAGTTGGTTTGCGATGGATGATGTCTTCAGCGCATGCTTGTGTCCATTCCCCCGTTTTCATTGGACGGTAGAGATTGTCCAGGATCCGGTGGATGAAAAATTGTGCAATTGAATTGCCGGTCACCAATCACCAAATTCCTACTTTCTCGGCATGCGAATAAAGCTGGCAGTTAGTTTGTGCATGAATCCGATGTAAAACTATATTTAAACGGATTCGCAAATATAACCGCCATGATCCGGGCGTTTGGTACTCCCATTGTCTTCCTGGAAGCAGTGCGCTATATCACGCAGAGAAATCAAGGTATAATTGAGAAAGGAACAAGATTTCATGTGCGTACTGGACTTCTCGGAACTTTTGCCATGTCTTGGCTAAAACGCAGGCCCTTGAAGTGTGGTTTTCGAGAAATGAGTCGAGGCGACCTTCACAGCCGTCTAAGCGTCTAAGCACAGGACAGGTGCATCCTTTTTTATACGAGGACATAGTTAACGATGGCTAAGCCAGAAATAAGGAACTAATCAATTCACATGGAGGCAAAAACTTGCTCCCGGCCAGAAAATGGGTCCATTAGATATAAATATTCGCAATTTTGACTATCTAGTTTACACTTAGCGTGTACAGCAATACCTTCAGTGCAATGTGTAATAGTTCGGTTAAAATAACAACAAATAAGCGAGCGAAACAGCACAAGAATGAGGAAAATGTGGAAATTATTTTTCCTAAGTACGCAAATTACCTTCCAATAAAAAACCCAAGTCTCGCATTTCATGTGCGTACTGGACTTCTCGGAACTTTTGCCATGTCTTGGCTAAAACGCCGGCCCTTGAAGTGTGGTTTTCGAGAAATGAGTCGAGGCGACCTTCACAGCCGTCTAAGCAAATGTGATCATGATCTATCAGAAGGGACTTCTCGGAATTAGGGCTTCTAAAACGGTAATAAAGTGCATTTCTCATTCGTCTAATCCACTCGGAGCGGTTGTCTCTACGAGGGATAGACAACCGCTCCGAGTGGATTAGACGAATGAGAAATGCACTATATTACCGGTTTA
>JACMIF010000999.1:0-28415 GCA_014805445.1 Diplogasteroides magnus
ATATCTCGAGAAATACGGTATATAAAGACCGTCTGATGCCCTGAAAATTTTACTTTTACTTAGTATAATATAAGATTATTTTATAGTATTTTTACAAAAATTCTGACTTTTCCGGTACCAGACCCATGTCAACTATCTCACAGAACACGTGTTAAAAATATCATTTGATCTCTGATTCTTTAATTTATTGCATAAATTGCTCATGTATAAATTTAGCGAGCTTCATGTACATAATAAAATATAAATACCTCGTCAAAGTAAGAGTTGAATACAATAACGGTCCTGTTTGGAGATAGACAGGAAAGGACGCGGATTCCAGTGAAATGTTCGTTCACTGCACACGTCCTCACGAGATATCCGTCCGCCTGCATTGTTCTCTAGTAGTGTGGGCCGGTCGGGTAGTAGTGTTCATTTTCGTGTCATTTTCTCTTGCTTTCCGGTCGTCTTTTCAGACAGCTTTTCTCGGGTACCCGAGTAATCGAATGGATCCAATATCCGAGAGAACCGACTTGAAAAGACGACCGGGAAATAAGAGAGAACGACGCGAAAATGAACACTACTACTCGATCGGCCCACGCTATTCTCTAGGTTCCATAGTGGTAGTCATTTCTCACTCGTCTAATTTCCGCGGAGGGATAGATAATCGACCATGGTGATTAGACAAATGAGAAGTGCACTTTACTAGCGATTTAGAAACCTTTTTCACTTACAAATCCTAATATCATTTTTATTTATTTTAGTTTGGCGTGGAGTACTACAATTTTGGTAATTTCTCAAAGGTTGAAAGTGCAGCTTCCATTTGTCGTGCTTTGATTAATCATATTCGAGTCTTCTCCGTTGTTCACGAGCACGACTCAAGTACCACGTACTCTTGGACTTCGAGCGATGGGTGAAAAATCACTGCACGCTGTCTATGAGCTCTTATTCATACCCACCCATGTTTCGCCATCCTGTCTCTCCACTTTGTTTCTGTCTATGCACTTCGTCTGTGAGGGAGTCGACTGCAACAACAATAACAAAGTCAATGAATCATACAGAAAAGATGTAAATGCATTCCAAGGTTCGTTCCCTAGCTCTAACCATACCCAATTCTCTATTTTATTCCGCTCGAGACCCTTGTCCTGCCACCGATGATCTGTCGGATTGAACTGCAATATTCTAAGTATTTCCATGACTATTCTTTTTAAAGGCTCACTTTTTTGTATGCAAAAAGGTAAACGCTTAATTTTCGAACGTTTCAAATTAACCGTGCTGGCTTTTTATGCTTTCTTTCAGCACCCTAGTGCATGCCTACCAACTTTCAGGATAGTAGCGAGGTACAGTATGAGTTTCTTTATCCGCTACTAATGTAAGCTGGATGGGAAGGCATATTTATTCTCTACGAGAAGAAAGATAGCGAGCACTCCTGGAACTATATTCAGGAGCTCCAGACTAAAGGTGTTCGAAATAAGTGTTCACCGATCCTCCCGATTGTCCTTCACTAACGGGTTCCTTTGAGTAGTGGACTGAACCATTCTCTCCGATAGTGCAACTGTAGCGGAATCCGTCCTGAAACAAGACATTTGAACCAAGACGCGGTTATTGTCAAATAATATACGAAAACATTCAACGTTGATTCTCCTAGTGGTATTATGCCTGTGCATGTACATTTTGTATATCACCCCTGCTAGAAATTCTTCGTCTAATCCTCTTCGCGGTGATTTTTATTGGAAGAACGAAAATATATTTAACTGTTGATTTAGAAACACTGGCACCTACCTCATCGACTTTCGATCTCACAGCAACTTCGACTTTCTTTGGAGTGAGACAGGACTTGATTTTACTCTGGGTGTGGCGTTCTCTGACTATGCATTCCTTTCTGAAGTTTCCATCATCCTGAAGCTTGCGCATCATCACGAATTTTTTTGATTAGGGTCTCGCAAAAGGGTAATTATTGACAGCCGTTCATTTCTGTCCGTCTAACATCATTCCATAGTCTTCTTCTTTATTCCTGCGACCACTGCGATGTAGACAAGTGTGACGGCTGTCAATAACTTCCCTTTTTCGATACTCTATTCTTCATTGAACGAACCCACGTATCTCCATTCCTATGCTCTACGCCCTTCTTGTCCTTGCAGGTCTCGGGAAGTTGCTGTAAAACTAATTCTATTCTTTCTTGGGGGCATCTAAATCGGTAATAAAATTCTCATTTTCCGAGGAAGCGATTGTTACATTCGAGGGACAACACTTCCGAGTTTAAGAATAAGTAGCAAACTTACCGTTAAATTCCGATTAAAAATCTTGATTACATACATATAAATGAAATTCTCAACTGAATGCCTACGTGATGTTGCGTTCCTTGAATCGAATCATACGAGAGATTTACACCTCCGTCTTCCCTTCCATAGCAGTTGTAGCGGACACCATCCTGAAAAATCATACCACTTTCGAAAGAGATTTTTTTGGGTGGCATCTGTAAACAGGTGTAATTTTTCACGATATCTGATATTATTTATTTATTATATTATTATAAACGAATTAATAACATCTTGAGTACCTCATAGGCCGTTGATCCCACAGCCATCTCTATTCTCCTTGGAGTGAGACAACCGACAATTTCAATTTTATATGAGGATTTTGAGGAAATGCAATGTTTCACGAAGTTTCCTTCTGTCTAAAATAGTCATAACTTGTCGTTTTAATTTTTATTAGTTCAACTCACATATTTTATATTGCGATCGAAAGGTCCAGGACAAATATCAATTTCGCTGGAGGCCAGCGCCACCAGTACTGCTGCACCTTGGACGACTAGCCTCATGATGCCTGAAGAGCATAACGTAGAATACCGTAAATGCAGGGGAACGTAAGTATCGCCCAATTCTCGAGCGCTAACACGATGTCAAGTAGGGCCTTCACTATTAAAACATGAATGATTCGAGCGGGTGGGGCAAATTGAGGCAGAACGTTTGGTGCATCCTAATTGGTAGGTTGGAAAGAATTTCTTTGGAGATTGTTGTTTTCGTCTTGTGTCATCTCGTTGTTATCGAGTGGAATGTATGGGTAAACAAGTGAAATTTGTACTTGCGGTGACTCATACTCACTGCATACAGAAAAAAAATGTCGCTGAAGCTGTCAGTTTGGCACACCGCAGTTTGAAACTGTCACCACGGACAGTAAAATTGTCGCAGTTTCAAACTGCGGTGCGCCAAACTGACAGTTTCAGCGACAGTTTTTTTTCTGTATGTGAGTGCCTCCCAATGGTCTCTACCTACGGCCTCCATATTAATCTCCACATAAAAAGATACACTCCGCGGTGCCGAGTATTGCAAACTGGTTTAGACATGGAAGATCCTTCTATTGGGCTTTTTAGTCTCATTTTTGTATCAAAATGGACTAATAGAGAATGCAATGTACGTTAAGAGAAAGGAACCAGCATCGTTATGACGCGATAATATCACATAGTCGTCTTATTCGCGATTTAGCAAATACAAATTCTACCGTGTCTAATTCAGTTTTTGATAGAAATCGGCGTCCCGGAGTGTAACTTTCAAGCTCGGGCTTTCGTCAAAGCGTGACCATTCACACTACGGGCACCGTTATTTTGCAAAACTTCATGTTGAAAAGGTCGAGCTTTGGTGAAAGCTCGAGCTTTAACGGTGGACATCAATATGGCGGCAGCAAAGGCCGATTCCTTCGTCCCCAACGCTCCACAATCAATACATGTCATGCCATAAAGATGCCGTTCGGGGAATGTAAATGTTTTGACTGTGTCTATGCAAATCCGTCGTTCTATCTCATCTCGGCGGGTTATTGATGTCCCAGTCGGTATATGCCTCATAAACCCCCTCGTTAGGATATTTAAACATCCTCGAACGTTCTGTTTTGCGAATGCATAGCAAAGTTAAAATTTAACGCTTGTCAGACTTTATCAATTACAAACCAATAAACATTTAGTAGGTAATTGTCAACACAATGGGTGAAGCTTCACTGGATTTCCAAGGCCTGGCCTTTGATAATGGGAGACAGAGGGACGTCTCTCCTTATAGACGATCGTGTAAGACCGGGAATGAGGTCGGTGTAGTAATGGACAGCGTTGTTCTCCCTCACACAGAAATAGCGCAATTTATCCTGAATTTGTCAAATTTAGGATTTATTATAGAATGAGTTTATTAAAATATTTAAGGGATCAATTTCATTTAAATTTCGGATTGACGTTAAAATGACGGTAAAATTGCCGCTGGCAACATTTGTTTTACTTACTATTGATGTTATTTTGACGGACAACGGAAAAGCAGTGGCAGGCCTGTGGCTAAGACTGTTTCGAGTGTTTCGAAACACGAATCCATCGAAACAGTGAAAATTGTTTCAAAACACCGAAACATGTTGAAGGACAACACAACAAAAACAAGTAAATCGAACAGTCCTTAACAGTCTGCTGCAAGTAGTCACTTTTATTTAGAGCTTCTATCGATGAGTGAAAAAATACTCAAATGCTAATCGAAAATTCACCCCAAACTAATATTATATTTGCATGCATTTTTATAAACAATATATTTATTACCTCATCTTTGGTCGATCCAACCGGTACTTCGGCTTTCTTTTCAGTGATGCACGCAATGATCGTGATTCTAATGGAATCTTCCGTGATCACGCACTGTTTCTTGAAACTACCATCAATCTGAAATGTTTTTAAAATATATATTTTCATAAAACACGACTGATTATTCGCCGAGAAAATTGAACTCCCCAAATGCAACTGAACTAACCCAGGTTTCTTGATTCTTGCGCTCAATCTTGTTAGCGTCGGTGCATGTCATTTTTTTCTGCAAAAGCTTTTACAAATCCTGAGCTTATTTGCATGTATAACATTTATAATTAATAATGAATTGTTTTTATTTTACTTCTAATCGCACGATCCGTTTTTCTTTCTAAAACGAAACATTCGTTTATTGGTGATTGCACACCATGAGCTTCACTAACCTCCACTTTTCCTGGAATGAGTTCGGTATAGAATCGAATGCTATCGCCGTTGTCCTTGCAGTGGTAGCGCCATATGTTCTCAATATCCATTATAACATTAAAGAAGATAAAAAATACAATTTGGTATCTAATATCTTAGTTTCAAAATAGATCTACAGTGGTTTACTCAATTTGTTTTGGCCAACTACATTCTCAAATATGCGTTGGAGTATGAACTGATATGTATTGTTAATCAATACTGTATTTGTTGTACCTCATCGACGTAGGAGTTGAATGCGACATCGACCTTATTTGGGGTAAGACAACCAACGAGGTCAATGTACGCATAGTATTCGGTCACCACGCACTTCCTTTTGAAAAATCCATCGGCCTGCAATACTCTTGGTAAAATAAAGTTGAAATTGTGACACTGTTACATTTATATTTTCGATATAATTTTGAATGTGATTCTTTTAATTCTTATTTAAATGTAGAACAATTATAGATAGTTAGAAAAACTCGTCGACATGAAATTTCAGTAATGAACAAGGGACTCGAATCCTTGATCATAGATTTAAGGTTGGTCACCCATGTTTCTCCTTCATTTCTCTCAATCTTGTTCTTGTCCACGCACTTCCTCTGTGTCGGAGTCAGCTATAACAAGTTATTATGTCATCGATTCATACTTGGATATCACCGGAATGGGAGTGTACCAGAATCGGATATCCCCGTTGCTGTTCTGCGTGCACGTATAACAGTTTCCGTCCTGTATTAATAGCCATTATATTAGCTTAAATCAGTAATGTCAATAATGTTCATATAAGATATAACAAATTAAATATATTAAAAGGTTGGAACAATTCCACCTTGAAATAGCGTGCGAAAGTGAGAGAGCGCAGAGTCTCTAACCGGTCAGAGAACTCTGCGCTTTCTCACTTTCGCACGCTATTTCGCTCTGCCAAAGTGGAACTGTCCCAAATTTTGAATATTTTTAATTTGGAACATCTTATATGTGAGGTGTTATTGTCGGACAAATTAGCTGATAAGCAATCTCATACCTCGTCAGCTGTAGATCCAATGGCCACCTCAACCTTCTTTGGCGTGAGACACGCTTTGACCTTCTTCTGTATGTAGCCTGGTGTGATAACGCATTGTAATCTGTAGGCGCCATCATCCTGTAACCCTGTTTTCAAGATGGATATGCGACCTCAATTGCATGCATTAGCTTTTGCTTTATTTTTAAAACTTTATCAGAGTGATTGAAGCAGCCTTTCCACCTTATAGCACTTTTGTCGGTTTTTTTTGTCGATTTTGTCGAAATCGACAAAATCTCGACAAAAGCTGCCTATCTCTGCCAGCTTAGATCATGAACTAATAAAGAAGGGTATTAAATTAATCATTAGTAAAACATGCTAAAGTTCTTTGTTTTTAGGCAACTCAGTTATACTGGGGTTTAAGTTTCATTCCTATTATATATTTCACGACATAACCTTCGTGAAACATCACCCATAAAGCGGTCAAATTACCAACAATAAACCATACCCAAATCTCTCCATGCTTTCTCTCGACACCCTTATCGTTGCATCTGTGCTCTGCCGGATTGAACTGCAATATATAACAATTTAATTTTCATTCCTTTCAAAGACATTTAAAATGTAGCAATTAAAACATAACACACCGCTTTAAGATTATATGGGTTTATTATTCACGCTATGGGAAATTCGGTGCTGCTATGAAAACACACATGTATTTATCCTGATGTTAAAGGAGCTGTGCTACGAACTTTTATTCTTTGATGAGTGAAAGCGTAAGGTCTAATGAGAGCAAAACATGCAAATTGTTTAGCAAAATCATTGCCTAAGCCTTCAAGCTTTCTAACATTTACATTCGAAGGGAATTGACCCTTGAATCGATTGAACAAAACGATCAGTTGTATACGGTAGATCGTTGCATATTTCTCTGTGTACTCTCTTTTCCCGTTCATTCTAGGGAACAGTCTGGCCATCGCGAGAGCGCTTACTCGCCCGTCTACCGTCTCATTTCTCGGGCCCCTGCTTTTATCTACTTGTCTCCCTTCCCCTCCCCAGATTCTCCAACACTCTTTTCCTTGATCAAAGATCCGTCGTAACCTACTGTACCGTACCTTCAACTTTCACGCGTCGTATAAAATCAGAGAAAGGTCAGAAATGTGTGCGACTTTCGCAGCTCGTCCTGTCAGAGGGAGACAAATCGAACTGCGCTTCCAGTTAAGAGACGAAAAAGTTCGTGCCACAGCTCCTTTAACATGCAATGCAACTTTCAATTCATTCTTACAGGAATAGGAGCAGAAGAGAGTTTCACAGAGCCATTTGGCCCTGATTCGCATTTGTATCGTTGTCCATTCTAAAGAAAACTTTTTGTATCATGATATAGCATTTGATAACCTCGTCAACAGTCGATCATAAGGCGATTTCCACTTTCTTGGGAGTAAGACAGGCCTTGGCCTTGTATTTGGAATAGTCGGAAGTAGCTTCGCATTGCATTCTGAAGTTGCCTTCGATCTGAAATATTTTTGTTTACTCAAGTCCAAGTATTTCCGTATGAGAAGGTCACAAATGTTTTCTAACCCAAGTTTCTCCGTTCTTGCGCTCTACTCCATTGTCATCTTTGCATGACATTGGTGGCTTCTGAAATATCGATTGATTTCCATCTGCTTAGTTGAATTGACATACCGTTACACCGGGACTTCCTGAGGAAGAAAAGTTCACTGAACCATCCTCTTTTTTAGAACAGTTGTAGCGGCTTCCGTCCTAACAATAAGAACGGAATAATTGCACGGTTTCGCAATACCACTGCCTACCTCATCAGCTGTTGATCCCACAGCAATTTCCACTTTCTTAGGAGTAAGACAAGCTTTGGTTTTAGTCCTGAAATAATCTCCAGTAGCTTCGCATTCCTTTCTGAAGTAGCCGTAGACCTGAAACTTTCCTGTTCATTCTAGTCCAAGTACATATTTCCGTATGAGATGGTCACAAATGTTTTCTAACCCAAGTTTCTCCGTTCTTGCGCTCTACTCCATTCTCATCTTTGCATGACATTGGTGACTTCTGAAATATCGATTGATTTCCATCTGCGTAGTTAAATTGACATACCGTTACACCGGGAATTCCTGAGGAAGAAAAGTTCACTGAACCATCCTCTTTTTTAGTACAGCTGTAGCGGCTTCCGTCCTAATAACAGAATAATTGCACGGCTTCGCAATACCACTGCCTACCTCATCAGCTGTTGATCCCACAGCCACCTCGACTTTCTTTGGAGTGAGACAACCGACGATTTCGATTTTATAGGAGAACTTAGTGGACATGCAACGTTTGACGAAGTTGCTGTCAATCTAAAAGAACAGCCATCATTTTGGGCAATGTTTCATACATCAACTCACGAATTTTACATTGTGTTCGTTGGCCGAGGGACAATTATCGATGTCGCAGGATGCTACGGCCACCAGTGCTGTACATACGAGAAGTAGCCTCATGATACCTGAAGAGCATACTGTAGAATACGGTATTCGACGATACAGTACAGCGGCGCCGTTAATATTAGCGCCATAACACTGATAATCATATGAAAGGTGAAAAAGAAGCTGCACTGCAAAAAAGATAAAGAAGCTTGCTGCTTCATCTGTTTATATATGTCTCTCTATAAGTGTAATCGCATGATGTGCCACGTTGAAATTGGCTTCTGCAGGAGTAAGAAGCAAATTTTATGACTTCTTCATTTCTCTGAACAGAATCTTAAGCATTTGCAGATATTCCTTCTTCTTCTATTCACTCTGAAGAAGCATAATTGAGAAAAGGAGAAGAATAACGAGGTAAAGGGCGAATTCTCTTATCTACTGAACAGTGGTCGATGAACTATTGAGAACAGAATTTCAAACCACAAAAATCAAATGATTCTTTAACATTTACATAAAATGCCTTCGAGCTCTCCTCGCACAGGAGTAGACTGTGAGTACTATGACTTGAAACTTGGCGTGAGATAATCGCTCATTGATTGAACTCTTTATGCCCTTGGTTCACCCAGGAATATTGTTATCATGTTTGTAATCAAGTATTTACAAATTCTTCGTAGATAGGGTTCCATGAGGAATTCAAAACACATTTCGAAACAAAATTTCCAGTTCAAAAGTGTTTTTGTCGAGAATTTCCTCTTTTCAATCTTAAAATTTCTTTAAAAGTGGCTTTAGACCATATTATTTTCTTCTTAAAGACCTTTTTGCGAGACATTCCTTCTGTTGATGTAAAAAGAAATATCCCATAGGAAATCGTTATGCCGAAATAACTGGTGTTGTTTCGGGTAGAACGATGGTTTTGAACCAGCGGAAATTTCAGAAATGTATTGATTCTTCAATATTGCTAATTGTAAGAATCATTAAATCAGAATACTCTAAAGTAGGGTGGGCCACTCGATCATAATGACAAAAGGACATCATTATTTTAGACTGCATCATCTCTACCCCGTCGTCTAATTGGCGAAGAGGTAACCGCGACGAACAAGTTCAATGGCTATGGTCCTTAACCTATGGAATCACTATACTAAAGTCTTCGATGCGACCGAGGCTCGTATTCCATAGCCGCGTAACCTTTTCGGTATGGTTGTCTTTTCGCAAATGAGACGATTGGGAAGAGATGATCCAGGCGCAAAGAATAAGGTCATTTTGCTAATAGGATCGAATTGCCCACTCTAATGAAATGTACATATATACCGTAAAACCAACGACTTTCTGTCAGTCATCGTGCATGCACATCTAAGAAGAATCTAAGGTGTTGTGTGCACAACTTACTCCGCAAATCCATCACTGTCGCTTACTCTCCCTAAGTAAGCGCAATACGATACCAACGTTATGTTACGCTCGAGAACACTATCACAGACTAATCATTCACTCATCTAGAATTTTCATTCATCGAAGGCCAGTAGATATTCGAACATTCTTCCTAATATCTCATAAATTCCCAGGTCCTAAATATTATAACTTTATTTCTTCATCGATCTCATATTATGATCTCATAATTATAATCTCAATGTTCAATCACACACAATTTGATGAATTGGCAAGCTGTGCATTAACTATGGTTGCGCTCTTTGACCACAGAAATGACCATCCGTAACCATGGATTTTTTAAAAAATATGCACAAGCAAAGGATTAGCAAATTTCACCACTACGTCTGCATTGATGTTGACTAGGAGAGTGATAGTAGCCAACCTATGTTATAATTTCTACGAGCTTTTAAGTTTAAAAACTGTGCCAAATACACGCATAACAAAGACCAAATTGAACGCTTAACAAATTTTATCAATTATAACCAGTAAGCAGATGATAGATCAAGAGTAAAAAGAATTTATTGTGACGTCTCTTAGGGTATTCAAAGCTTGGGCTTAACGAGAATGGGAGGCAGAACGGGAGGATCTCTCATAGCAGATGATCCTGCAGGACCAGGAATGACTTCCGTGTACATACGAACCGAATTCTTCTCCCTCACGCAGAAATAACGCCATTCTCCCTGAAAGCAGGAAATTACAGTGAGCTTCTTATAAAAGCATTCAACAGGGGAATTTCTTTAAAATCGCTACTTTCAGCACTTGTTTAAATTTTGTTTAAATTCAGCACTACATAAACAAAACAATTTTTGAACAATATCTTTGTTTACTTCATCATGGGTCGATCCCATCGGCACTTCGGCGTTCTTTTCAGTGATGCACGCAATGATTGCCACTCTAATAGAATCTTCCGTGATCACGCACTGTTTCTTGAAACGGCCTTCAATCTGAAACGTGGTTTTCAACTCAAGTGCGCAAAAATTCAAATTTTAAAAACACGATTGATTATTCGCCGAGGAAATGAACTCCACAAATGAAATGCTATTTTTTTAATATACAAATTTTTAAAACAAGATTCATTCTTATTAGTCAATCAATGCAAAAACGTAGGGAAATTGAACTCCGCAAATGCAACTGAACTAACCCAGGTTTCCTGATTCTTACGCTCCTTCTTGTTAGCGTCGGTGCATGTGAATTCTTTCTGCAAAAAGCTTACATAAATTCGCATATTATTTGCATTTATAACATTAATAATTATCAGTAAAACGTTTCCTTTCTATACTTGGAACGTTAGTTTCTTGTGTATTCACCATACGCATCACTAACCTGCACTTTTCCGGGAATTAGTTCGGGATAGAATCGGATGTTATTGCCGTCGATCTTGCAGTGGTAGCGCCAATTGTTCTCAATATCCATACTGTTATTATAGAAGCCGTACTGGGAGTTTTTATGAGGCGTTTCCCGACGCGAAAATGGATGTTCTAGGGGAGATGAGAGAGCGAGACATTTGTAAAAAAAATCACTTCAAGTTTTAGTGGCGGGAATCGCTTCATAGACTACCCTTACGACAAGTGAAACATCAAAATATGAAACAGCTTTTGTTTAAAAACCGACTTTTATGTGTTTTAATAAATTTTTAACGCGAACGATATTCTTTAAAATAAAACTTGGTCCACACTTTTCGATGTTGGAGTAGCAAGTATTGCATCTTTTAACCAATTGTATTACAATTATTGTACCTCATCAACGTAGGAGTTGAATGCCACGTCGACCTTGTTTGGTGAAATGCAAATAAAACAAGGTCAATGTACGCATAGTATTCCGTCACCACGCACTTTCTCTTGAAGTACCCATCGGCCTGAAATATTCTCTGAATAGGCAAATTGTGTATTCTATGATGCGCTTACGTACTTCATTTCTCATATTTCACATTTATAAATATTATACTTACGGGCAAAATAAGCATCTTCTCACAAATGTTTCAATAACGTTTGTGATAATATTTCAAGAATAACAAGAATCTTCATCTTCGATTTACTTGTGAGGCAACTCACAAATGTCTCTCCGCTCTGTCTCTCCACCTTGTTCTTGTCTGTGCACTTCTTCTGCGACGGATTCAGCTAAAGCATGTTATTGGGAGTAAATTTTTCATACTTTCAAAAATCTCACAGGAATAGGAGTGTAGGAGAAATTGATTTTCCCGTCATTGCCCTTTGCACACGCATAACGGTTTCCGTCCTGAATCAGTTGTCATTGTTATGCATCCCAATTGAATTGTTAGTCAGAATCTCATTTCCTATAAGTATACTGTGCGAAACATATGCCCGCTCATTCACGCCTATTGGGCAGAGATACGACGAAATAGAATGGAAAACGAGAGAGACGCAGTCGGTTACAGTTCGGCTATGAACCATACTATAATCAACTTTTCAGTTCGTTTGTAAATCTAATTCGTGCGTTATTGATTAAGAGCAATTAGTTGATAAGCAATACCTCGTCAGCTGTGGATCCAATGGCCACCTCAACCTTCTTTGGAGTGAGACACGCCTTGACCATCTTCTGCATGGAAATAAGGGTGATAATACACACCATTCTGTAGTTGCCATCATCCTGAAACATTGTTTTCAATACGCAATGCGGCGACCTTCCACCAAATCTTCGGCATCGGCATTTTTGCAACCAACATTGATCGAAATGATTGAAATAAAACATTTTTTTCGTTAATTAGACAGCACTAACCGCAGTAAGGTTGGCAGTTAGACTAATTAGAGGTTATGATTCACAGAAGGTATATCTTCAAATATACAGAAGCATTGAAACATAATAACCGCAAATTGTTAACCACAACTCCAACAGTACCCAAGTCTCCCCGCTCTTCCGCTCCACACCCTTGTCCTGGCATCTCTTCTCCGTGGGATTAAACTGAAATATTCGCAATATTTCGATCACAGTTACTTTCAAACAGAGTTTCAAAATTGTTGCAAGTCAACAAACAGTAAACTTCCCTTTTGTTTATGTTTTCTTTTCAATGCCCTTCGCAAAATTAATAAAAAAATATCGATGATGGTAAGAAAAGAATTGTATTCGTTCTCTCTTTGTCACTTTTGATATTCATCCTTACCGGAACATCAGCGGTAGAGAGGCCCACGGAGCCGTTAGGACCTGCTTCGCATTTTAAACGTTGTCCATTCTAAACATTTATTATGGATAATTCTATAATTTCTTTCGCCAACCTCTTCACCAGTCGATCCCACGGCGATTTCCACTTTCTTGGGAGTAAGACAGGCCTTGACCTTGGTTTTGACGTAGTCCGATGTAGCTTCGCACTGCTTTCTAAAGTTGCCTTCGTCCTGAAACTTTCTTGTTCATTCAAGTCCAAGTATTTCCTTACGAGCAGATCACAAATGTTTACTGACCGGGTGTCGCTGATGTGACTATATTGACAGCCGCCATTTCGAACCGTCAAATTTCACTCCGAGGGGTCTTCACTCACTTCGCAGAGACAACCGGTCGGAGTGGAATTAGACGGTTCGAAATGGGGCAGCTGTGCATATTAGGGGTTCAAAAACGGTAAATTCGTTGTCATTCTTCTCCGCCGTGCAGTTGTCTCATTCCCTATAGACAACTGTGCGGCGGAGAAGAATGACGACAAATTTACCGTTTTTGAACCCCTAGTGCAAATATAATCACCATCAGCGACACCATATTACTAACCCAAGTTTCTCCATTCTTGCGCTCTACTCCTTTGTCATCTTTGCATGACATCGGTGGCTTCTCAAATATTGATTTATTCCCATCCGTTTATTTGACTATTCGTACCGGTGCTCCGGAAATTGGCACATAAGAAATGTGTACTGAACCATCCGCCTATTGAGTACAGCTGTGGCGATTTCCATCCTGAAAAGCGGAGATATTCAATTAAACGGCACCATAATGCAACAGCCTACTTCATCGACTGTTGTTCCAACGGCAATTTCCACTTTCTTGGGAGTGAGACATGCTTTGGTCTTGGTGCAAGCATATTCTGAAGTGGCTTCACATGTTTTTCTGAAGCTTCCCTCATCCTGAATATTTCAATAAATCATTTAACTTTGGCTTAATCTTTGTACTTACCCAAATTTCTCCATTCTTCTTGTCCTTGCAGGTCAGAAGGGGTTTCTTAAATATTTCATGTGCAGACCGAAAACAAACAAAAATCAAGCTCAGGAATATTGTTCATGCGGTTTTTAGAAATTTTCAAGCAGCGATTGAGAGTCAAGACCCATTGTAAGAAAAGATACACTTGTACCGTTCCTCTTGAAGGTGCACCAGTATGTGGCCCGTACGAGTAGTCCACTGAACCATCAGCGTTCTCACCACATTTATAGACATATCCATCCTACAAAGATGAAGATGATTAAGCAACGTTATCGTAACATTTCAGCCCGTATTTTCTGAGAGAATCCCAAAGATCACATCTCTGCGCTCTCTAACGCGCGGTCGTCTCTGTCGCATAGATACGACCGCGAAAAGATGAACTTTGGGATTCATTCGGCCAAGACTAAACTCAGCATGTACTATTCCTGCGCATGGCTTACCTCATGGACCGTGGATCCCACAGCAATTTCCACCTTCTTTTGAGTGAGGCAAGCCTTGGTTTTAGTCCGCGCCGATCCGTCAGTGACTATACATGTTTTTCTGAAGTTGCCTTCGTCCTAAAAAAACGAGTGCCCATAATCAAATTACTCTTTTGTTCTTACCCATATTTCTCCATTCTTCTTGTCCTGACAGGTCAGAGGCTTCTGTAATTGTTGTTCCCATAAGTATTAGAAAAAATGAATGCATACTTGATTCTCTTTGTCTGGAATCATGTCATACGAGAGGAGGTTGACAGTCCCGTCTTCTTTTCCCACGCAACTGTAGCGGTGACCGTCCTGAAAAAGCATACCTCTTTCGGCTAAAAACTATGAACGATTTTTTTCTGAACATGGTTATCATACGTTGCCCACATAGATAGGTAATATTTTCGTAACATTCGTACGATGACAAAAAATCCCATTTTTATAAAACAAAAAAAAATATCCCAAAAATAAGTACCTCGTCGGCCGTTGACCCCACAGCCACCTCGACTTTCTTTGGAGTTAGACATGCAACTATTTCGATTTTATATGAGAACTTAGTGGACATGCAACGTTTGACGAAGTTGCCTTCAGTCTAAAATAGTCGTGACTTTTCATGGAACAGTTTCACAAGTCTACTCACATATTTTACATTGTGTTCGGTGTCCGAGGGACAATTGTCGATGTCGCAGGAGGCTAAGGCCACCAGTACTGTACACATATGAGAAGTAGCTTCATGGCACCTGAAAAGCATGGCGTAGAATAAGTTATATGGCGATGAATACAAGGTTTTTACGCCATAACAGTGATAATAACATCAAAGCTGGTTCATTATGGCCGTGAACTGAGAGATAAGAGAACATTGAAGAAGGACGAAGACGTAGAAGCTTCAACTTCTTTCAAGTGTCTATCTTTATATGCAAGCACCCGATGCGCCACGTTGAAATGTGGCAAACATCAGGAGAAGGACGCAACTTTATGACTTCTTCATAGCTCTGAACAGAATCCTGAGCAAGTGCTGATATTTCTCTCTCTTATGATCACACTCCAGAGAGAATGACAATAGAGAAAGGGAGAAGAATGGCGAGAAAGGGACCGAATTCTCTAATCTACTGGGCAGTGATCGACGAACTTTTGATTGACGAAGAGAGCAGAAGCACAAACCATTGAAACAAATGATGCAGAAATTTACTTCTTAATCATCATTTACAAAAAATTCCCATCGAGTAGTCCTCCCACAGCGGGGGATCTGCACTGCCTGTGCGGATAACTTGAAATATGCACTTGTAATAGTTCCCAATTAAGAACTCTGTGTGATGAATATTCCACGCTGTCTTTCGTCGCGAGCGGTCGCCTCCCCCTTCCTTCCACTCCCCTAGTCTCGGAATGGAATCCTCCTCTAGACGGAACTAGCCAACCAAGAGGAGTTCGGCCACATAAGGAATGTCTCGATCAGGGAATCAACAGTCGGTTAATTTTCTTGGGAGGACTCGCTACAGACCAAAAATGCAACGGGGAGGAAATGACTAGTCGAAGACTGATCATAGAGTGCATGCTCTGACACGAAGAAATTATTCGATTGTATTGTATTGTGATGATTTTTTCCTTTGATAGCACCTTCATTTTCGGATTCAGTACTTCAATCTGAGAATGTGTACATGTTTTTAAATCAAAATCGAAGACCTATATGCAGTTTACAGCCTCTATCAGCATTTATTTACAGTCTCTGCAACATAAATGAGCAGCAGCAAAAGGCAAAGTGACTTGTGGAATACACCAACATTCTAAAATTCAAATGATGAGCGAAGTTTCCATATCTGCGTATCTTGTAATCTTTTCGTTGTTTGAGTGCACTAAAAACACACTGCGGATATCGAATTGTATAGCAATTAGTTTTTATTTCATGTAATGTTATACGTGCAGATGTCTGTGTTACAATGTCCGCAATAAATTAATGCTTTGTTTATAAATTTAATCACAATTCTTCTTAATGGAACTTCTCCTTAATTCTTGTTTCCACGGTGCCATCCTTGTTAATAATCTTGGTGAGTTCCTCCGACTTACTCTTAAAGAAACCGCCCTGTGAGTTTTGTGAGGCGCTTTCACCGACGGGCAAGAATGAACGCGAAAACATTAGGAAGGCATAAAAGCTAAGAATACATTAAGATATTAAAACTTACAGGGATCCTTCTCTCCAAATTAAGAGAGCATTTGTATGCGACTCCCATCTGAAATGGAAAATGAATTGTGAAGGTGCAGAGACTGGTTAGTAGAGACCTCGAAACGCATATTTCTAACCTCCCTATTCTCGTCCGAGCGGTTGTCTATGAGGTCAAAAGACGACCGCTCGGACTAGAACAGGGAGGTTAGAAATATGCGTTTCGAGGGCTCTGCTGGTCACCGACTCTTTGGTATTATTTACTTGGTGGCGCCGGCTTTATTTAAAATATAAAATGTCAGTCGGAGACTAACACCACGTGACTAATTTGTCAAACCATGATTAAAACTTTAAACAATGTTCTATATTGTGTTCAGAGTTTCTAAATCGGTAGTAAAGTTCATTTGTCACTGGTGTAATTCACTCGGAGTGGTTTTCCATCGAGTGTAGGGATAAGGGCTCCTCTGAAATTAGGCGAATGAGAAATGCACTTTCCTACCGATATAGAAACCTAATTGTGTCCACTTACTTCAATGACTTCCTTTCCGAAAGCAACTTCATCTCCAAGAGGAGTGGCGCAAGCTTTGATGACAATGCTACCGCCAGTACAAACTTTCATGAAGTTGCCATCCACATGAAATATTCGATTGCATTTCCTTTTTGAAATCGTTTGAACAATTAGGTAAATTATATTAATGGCCAAGTGGTCTGACCGGCATGTATGTCTATCCTACTGCGAAACAACTCCTCAGCGGAATACATTTAAAAGCAATGATATATTAACTTACGAACGGGAGTCCTGGCAGTCTATGATTTGAACCATCCCGACAGGGAATGATGAATCTTCCGCCATGGGGATCTGTCATACACGACGCAAGAGCGACCAGACTGGTTACGGTAATGAGCAAGAGGTGCATAACTCCTGAACCGAAAACAAGAATGCGGAAGGCTAATCATGAGGAAGTACATAGAAGCCCTAAGAGGACCATGTTGTGGAAGGCGTTTGGAGTGGTTTATATGGCATCCTGCAAGAAGCTGTAGCATCTTGCCACGTTGTTACGACTATCAATTGAAAGAGATGCTGCTTTCTTTTATGACTTTAATACAACATTGTGCTCATCTTTGAGCTTTTCGAGCAATGACGAAAGCAATGTTTAGCAGTGTGCAGATAGTATGACAGAAAAGAAATCATTAGATGCACAGTTATCATTTCGACGTTATTGAGCAGTGTTCAAAACCAGAGTGACCATGATGAGAGCGTCATTTAGTGCATTTGACATTCGTCTTACTTCCGCGCAGCGGTTGTCTATCGCATGAATAAGAATCCTAGAGAGATGGAAGAAAGAGACACACTATCATTCCTCTTTTTCTCTTCGATCATGATCTGTTTTCTCTTCCTCCCAAACTTGCCCATAATGCGTGATTTATCTGTTCAAGTTGTGAGCTGTAGATGCAAACCGTAAGTGATCTTATTTTTCAATGGCTTCTAGTCTCTTTCTGTTTATTTACTGATATATTGAGATCAAATGTTTTTACATCGGCATTGTACACAGTACAGATTATTTGATGAGATCAGGAATAATCAAATTGAACCCTACATTCTGTACACAAAGTGAACCGTGAATGAGTTGCAATGCCGTGATAGTGTGCTTTGACATAAAATTGAAAGGAGTGAGCATTATCTGGCTGGTCGACCAATCAGCAAACATTGATTGATTGCTTATACTTTGCAAAAATCCGCAGAATCGAACACGGAAATTATTCAGATCCAATAATGTCCATCTATGTATGGAAGTAAATGGCTAGCTTGCACGAATAATTTAACCGTGAATATCAAGTGAAATATAATATATACGACTGGAGAGGCCACTTTTTTCCTTCCCAAATACATAACGTTCTCTCAGACCACGGCAGGATAAGCGGGCAGCAATGATCGCTTGTTTTCCACCGTTGCGGAAGTGTGTTTACGGAACGACAACGATCTAAAACGAAATATGTTGTTTTAAATATTCATTATTTTTCCGAAATTCCATCTTCTCTTCCAAGTTGAAGCTAACCAATTTAATTGTGTTTCAAAATTAAATTGTAATTGTACCTTCTGACTGATTCCCTTTTCTGGATTGTGTGATAGACGATGCCGAGAGCGTGGAGGCTCTAAACATTTGAAGTGTTATGCATTTCATTGTATTGCGTCGCTCAGTCTTCACAGAATTCAATCATAGGCAAAGCGAAATTTTAGAAAAACAAATCCCGAGTAAACCACTTCGATTAATCGATGTCGCCAAAAACAGATCTACGTGCAAACATTGTATAACGAAAAAAGACAGAAAAGATATATCTATGGAAGATGTGGATGCCACCCCAACTCCGGCAGTTGCCTCCACCCGCATGTGCAACACCCAAGTCACAAAATCGAAGCATGACATAGGGTTGGTGGTCGGGGCGGTGGAGGAATATATTCTCTTGTCATTATACTGGTCTTACCTTACTGCTGTCCCTTCTCACAGCGTCATGAATGCTGGAATTAGAAGGCACCTTGCTGATGGGCTGAAAATGTTAGTTCTCATAATTATGTGTTTTCATATTTTTGCCCAAGGAACGAACACGCCATCGGTTTTCCAATTAGACATTGCAATAAATTAGACCTTACAACCTTTACAATGAAAGAGAATCATAACACTTTTTGCACTTTACCGAGGAGATATTTCATTTCAAATTTGCAAACAGTTTCTTGAAGAGTCATGGATTACAATTCAATTTTCGCGATCATACGACTCATTGTTAAAGGCCCTAATCATTAATCGAGGACTGATGTGAAGATCACATGAAAACAACTAACAGTACTCGTTCGACTCTTCCCACTACTGTGACTGCTTCTAATGAATCCTGCGGGACTCGCCGGTCTGAGTGGAGATGTTGGCTGGAACTTATTATTGTCATTCGACTGTAATGTGGATTTTGATCTAACCAATATATTGTACTTTAGGTTGATTGGAAACATGCACCTACCAGAGTTGATGGCATCCTGTCAATTTACTAATACCGCGAAACTTAACCAGGAGAGTGAGATGGTCAAAGATCACTAGTCTATACCATTTTCTAACAATAAGTTCTTCGTCTTCCATTACATGACCAACTTGCTGAGTAAAGGCAAGTTGTTATCAGCTTACAATATGATTCATTATTACTCCTTGGGCTATTCCATGTCTTCGGGAATAATTACGAAAATCACTCACTGGTTCAGACAACAGCGGAGTCACAACGACACTCGTGCAGGGCGTCTCCTCCTCTTCACTGCTTTGACTGTTGGAGGGAGTCGAGAAGTCAGCGGTCATTCGAGAGAGGGTTACCTGAATAAACTGGTCAAGGACAATAGTTACTGTTATAGGAAGAACTGTCCCGTTATTTCTTTAACTGGATAGGATATACTGGAACTATTGCTCAATGTTCCAAACGTATTGATATTTACAGTGATTGAAGCACATTTTAAAAAGCTGACATAGATGAACAAACGAAACAAACCTTTCTCATCCTGTTTCCAGGGCAAATACCATTTTCCACCAGCACCAATGATTGATTCTTCGCATGCACTTCCTGCATCCTGAGATGTGCGACCGCCTCCTCGGTCTCAAAGAGAATTTGTTTATTACTGTAGGTATTACTGGTTACTGTAATTCCAAGGAATCATCTCACTAATCAGCAACATCAGAGAAATAAGAGACACTCACATCCTTACTCAACGCCACCTCGAGAATATTGTCCAGGTCATTGAGCACGTAATGGAGGAGTTCCGGAGAGGTCTAAAAATAGTATACATTCACCTACGCAGATGGGTAGTATCAAGGAATAACATTCTCAACAGTTCAAAGTACGGCTGTGAAACACACATGGAAAATGAGGTGAATTTCAAAATCTTCAGTTAGCTTCATTGCTTACTTGAAGGAGATCACAACTCTTTACTTCTTCATTTTCATTGACATTCTTCATCACAGACTAGGGTTGGCAGTTAGTGTACGAAATCAGTTATGTTTCACGGATGCTATATAACTTATATTTATAGAGTAAGTGAAACATAACTGATTTCATACACTAACTGCCAACCCTATCACAGACTCACATCAAACTCCTCAGCGACCATCGTTATCACTTCCCTCACAGTCATCGCCTCACCACCGAACCACACTTCCACGTCGCTCACACCAGAGAACTGCCTGTAATGGATACCTTGTGGTTATTTGGGTTGGTTATGTTTCACTGATCTTATATCTCTAATTATATCGCTCGTGAAACATAACAAATATCGCATTCTAACTGATAACCCTAGTAAATAGTATAATTTTAATCAATATAATTGATATTTTGCAACAAAAACAAATAAATGCTCAACCTGCCCATGTAATGCAGCTTCTGCAAATATCCGGACAGAGAACCGGTGAGCGTCGTGAGGTAAATGATACCTGCAAGTTTTCAAGTCGATCTCTATTTTCGTCTTACTATGATATTTCAGCAAAAATATAATATCACACCTGCTTCACAAAATGTTTTAATGACTGCTACAGTACTGATTTCAGTGATTGAAATAATGCTTCGGAAAACAACGGACCAACGCTGAGATACAGTATAGTGACGAATGTCTGCAGGTCGTCTTTTGGTGCCGCGATGAGGTCACCGAAGCCAATGGTGGCTATTGAGATGAAACTGCAAACGAAAAGCATTCACATTCACTGTTATTGTAAATAGTCAGCATACAACGTAACGTTATTGGTAGCCTTGCCCTGATACCGCAATAAGTAAGAGATTTTTGAAGGAAAACTAATTTGATCGCGATCAAAACGACCGACATAATATTATAAGTCTTTTTATTTTTCAATTTCCTGATAAGTTTCAACGACACAAAATATGCCCTACAACAACTACTGGATTCCCTGATGGAAAGTTCCGTTATACGCTTCACAATCTCAAAAAATGTTGTGAAAAAAAATCGAATAAATCAAGGGTCAGGACATTCGTTTTAAAAGTTGCTTCGGTTCTCTAGTTTGTACGAGCCAAAGAACGTAGTGATGTCTCGTTGAGTTGAGTTATTTCACAACCAATCAATTACCTCAAGTAGATCGAGTCAAAGAACGTCATTTCCGGATGGATCCAGCAACTGCAAACAATATTTTATCAACTTTGAAAATATTCGATTATCAATTGCATTAGTTCAAGAATCCCTATGGACGGCTGAAATACTACTTACTGGATTGTGCTTCAGCTCGGACATATTTTTCGAGATATAAAAACTCTGAAACATAACCCAGAAAGTAGTTCTATATGTTCTTTGATCTCATACCTAAAGAGAAACCCTCCTAGCACTGTGTGAATTGCGAGGAGATAGAAGGTGACACGCATTGGCATCTCTCCGTCCCATTCTTCCTGAACACAAATCTGTTTCAAATCAGTCAATTCTTCTACCGATGAACAATTGTCCATGTAAAACAAAAGTCTCTTCGTTTCACCCATTTTGTAATGACTTTTCTCATAAATGGCGAGGCGTTAACGATTCTCGTCATCTCAACTGTTTATTAGGTAAGTGAAAAACAGTTACATCGAAATTGGCCCTGCTAAATCAGCGCCAGTTGCGTTCACATCGAAGTCCACATGCAAAATACACCGCGTTTCGTGCAAATCGGAAAACTGGTCGCATTTATCAGTTGTTCGGCGTCTTCCGCATTCTTTGCCTCTCCCCGGTTAAAGTCTAGATTTGAGACTGATCAAGACGGCTAAGTGACGTCCTCCTTATTGGATTGTTTTTGTTACTCAGTATGTATGGCAGTTTAACAACTGTACTGGTTATGATTCAAGCCTACTATACATTTGAAGATAACCCCACTTGAAACATAACCCATAAAGTAGTCGAACTGCCAACCACATTATTGCTCACTCAAAAACTTCCATTGTTTATTGGCCAATGGAACTGACTGAATTGTAAAACAATGTGACAGTCAATAAAAAAATTTCGATATTCTTGCGCGGTTCCCCATGTGACTACCACTTTACCTATCTGACGCTAATTGAATCAACAGGACGAAATCTTTCGCTGGAAGAACCAGAAAAATTTCTTGACATTTCTCCCCCTGTGGTTGTTTCCCACTTGCAAGGAAGAATAGGCAAGACTAAGGACCGCCCTCAACAACTGCGCTAGTTAGTTCCTCGTCGGCATTTAACAACGTGACAGTGAATACCGAACAAATTAGGCAATATAATCGCACGCTGAAGACAGCTCTTGAGAGAAAATGAAAGATTACATCGTTTGATCTGTAATACTTCCCGTCGAATTATCCGAGACAATGAGTAAATAGACTCGACTAAATAATTGGAGTAGATCATTGACCACATCAATTTTGACAATAAGGCGAATGTCAATTTTTTCGATAACGGAGAAACATCATTGATTTTTTGGAATAGGAATCTGATGAGAGAAAAATGGACTCACAGTGCCTCTCATGTACGAGTTGCGAAAGATCCAATATGCATCGACGATGAATTGACCATTATTTGCGAGTACCTGCAGTTAAACTTAAATATTTGCAAATAAAAACCGTAATAAACTATTCAGAAAAGTCGAGGATTTGTATTTCGCACAAAAGTTCCGAACCATGAATAATAGAGGTACTCCAATAAAGCAGTAAGCGATACACGCCGTTTTACCCGCATCTGAAGTCGGAGCTTCGTTGCCGTACCCTGAAATTTGCATAACCTGTATATTATGAAAAACCACATATTATTTTATATTGTTAAAGATGACAGAGATAGTAGATATTTTACCGATTGTGGCAATGGTGATAAAGCAGAAGAAAAGTGTGTGACCAACGGAGTCAGTCGGTATACCCGGATCCACCATCTAAAATTTGTAGTTTGATCAGGGACCAAAGATCAGATCACGCTACCTGGAATAGTGGGACGCCTAAATACAGATATCCTACGAATAGAATGTTTAGAAGAACGTGTGGAATTGCACTAACGAGGACCTGAAAACATTCATATTTTTTCATTTTTTCTATACTTGTAGAAGTCTGCTCATTTTTTTCACACATCAGACACATTGCACGGTTTTTACCGTTGTCATAATTAGCTATTTCATATCTCTTGTGGTCCTAATTATGGTTAACAGTTTGACTTCAAATGTATAATAGCATTGAAACATAACCCTTGAAGTAGTCAAACTGCCCACCGAAGCCCTCACGCCAAATGAGAGACTACTTCTCACAATCATAAATGAGCCGTGAATAGATATGAGCGCATTAGGGATAATTTCCTGTTCCTGTTCCCGTTTATCATTTCTCTGCAAAGATCGCGCAGCTCTTTGACCTCGGCGTTCTCCTCTGCTAATAAGAGAAAGAGAAGAGAACTAAAGGAAAGGAAGCAGCGGCAACATGAAAGAAACCAGAAAACACATCAAATTAGTCCTGGACAGAAATAGGTTTGTGTTACGTTTCATCATGTGATCGAATAGATCAAAATGGACTAATACTGTTCAGTGATCATTTTGGGTCAATAAAATATTATATGAACTGTGTTTCATGCCGCAATTGAATATGGAGAAAGAGCTGATTATCAGAATAAAATAACACGAATGTTTTTCTGTTTCGTAGAATATCTGAATACTGTGAAAGGGTACAGCGATGTTGCGAGGAACTTGCACGGTTGAAAAATGTTGAAGGGAACAAACCTCCGAACATAACCGTTTCCTATCGCAGCCTCGATCCTCTATGAAATGTTCTTTCCATACCTGAAATGGTAAGCACTAGAGAAAGCAGGTATACATATTTTAGCAAACATAATAACGCTTCCAACACAATAGGCATCAATAGTTCACAAACAAATTCCTATAACTCATTAAATATATTTCTATGTATCGTGAGTGTAGCCCTTGCAGTTCGATTGTTTGATGTTGCGCTGAACTTTCATGACGCACAATTTTATGTCCCATTAACCCGTTGAATGTTCGATTGTCCCGTTAAGATTTCTCTTAACTTCTTTCTCAGCAATAAAAATAGGCTATTCTAGAGAGTGAACGGAGAAACATTGATTGCTTGTACTGTAGTCTATGTTTCATGATCAGATACTAATGCAAATTGTTATTTTGTGAACATAATGACGATGCTAAATTCAATTGCTGCAAATTTAAAATAAAAACATTAAATGAGTCACAAAGGGAGATTTATTTGAATGCACTTTCGGGATCACTTCTCTCCAGTTCCCTTACTCTCTCGTTGTCGGAGTAGACCGCTCTGACGACGAAAAAGTGGGGGAATGGAGAGAAGTGAACCCGAAAGTGCATGCAAATAAATCTCCCTTTGTGGCTCCTTTAATAGTCGAATGATATCGTCATTACATGTAGGGACAATAGTTCAGGGCTTCGTCTTAAAAAGAACACTTTAAAAAAATTATATATTCAACTGTAGTTTTGTTTCTGTAAATATAGACGCAGACGCTCTATTGGAGAAAAATGACGACATTTCCGGCGCTCTTTGTTGCAGAATGTACCTCTCTCTCTTTCATCGTCTAATAATATCTCCCTTTCCCCCCCCCCCCACCCGAACTGCAGAAGTGAGAGAAAAGCACAGAAATCATCAAAGATAAATCGTCTCTTGCTAAAATTTTGGCATGTGATGAGTAATCGAAAGGCGAGCAGAGTCACTCCCGTCTAATATTGGCACAATTTACACCTAGAATGACTATTTTTGATTGACACGTTACAGGAGCTAGCTTCATAGTAATTACGAAAGGATTGTGGATGGGATCGAGTAAACTCATACCTTATACGGCCGCGGCTGCTTCAGAGTATTCATCGCGGTGTTCCGCTTTTTCATTCTTGAGGCGGCCAACCTAAAATATTTATGTCTATGTGCGTCACATCCACTAGAGCATCTCGAAAGCATTTCTCTATTTAGATCATTTTTGAAACCGGATTTCAAAAAAAAAATGACAGTATGAGCAAGGCAATCTATCTTCGGCTAAGAGATGAATTTCGGCCCGTGGTGTGAAGACAATTCATCTCTTTGATTGAAGAATGGGGTAAAACTGCAGACTGCCATCATATGCAAAAAGCGAAACAAGTCGAATGAGGAAGAAGTGGATAGACTGCACTAAGCAATGGCCACTCACTGTTCTGAGAAACGACTGTTTTTGTATCTATTTTCTTTTTCAGGTGCGATTGTATGAGTCAGATGAAACCGCTCTCACTTAATTTTTGTCCACCTTTTTGTTTTCGGCACCTTTATTGGCGTCCATTACTCGAACGTTAAAGATCACCGCCAAAACCGCCAGAGTGGCATTTTTTATCGACTTCATTTTCCGTAGGAGTTCACTAGTGCAGCTAACACTCTCTTTAATTATCAGCCAACCACCTCGTGATTGAGTTCTGTATAGAGAACATGTGAAGAAGAGAGCTCACTTCAAGCCTGGTAGTTGGCGTATGCGTCGGAAGCGATGTTTGAACAACATTATGGTCGGTGGGAAGGATTTTGGGTCCTCTGGAAGTTAATAAAGATGCGCTGACCAGAAGTCTCACGGTGTCAACTTGGTATAGTGAGTACAGTAAGGTTGGTTGTTCTTTGAACTTGTACTGGATTCAACAACAACGACAGGAAGTGTAGGGCTTAGTTGGTAGGTCTTCTTTAGGTCAGTGAATAGAACGATTAGCAAAGATAGGGAGTCGAGCCTCAGGCGGAGTTGGTGGCGTAGTGGATGGTTTGCAGAGTGAAACGCGGTCGAGTGGTTGACAGCAATGGGTAATGCGCGGAAATGGTCACGTTCGTTCAATCACTCACTTCACCCTCTCTTCTAGTGAAACGAAGGAAAAGGCACCCTTCATTGATCAACACATTAGCCACTCTCACACCGCGGTTTTCTCTCGCTTTTCACATCCCATTACCAAGTTATCACATTGTTCAGAACACAAGGTGACTCAAACCAATCCATAAATGTCTCAATTGTCCCTTTTCGGTGTAAAACAGCTGTTTCGCGGCCATTTTTCCATTACTGATCGCATTAGCCGTGCTGTGGCACTCAAACAAACGGAGGAAGACGAAGAGGAAGGAAGAGTGGCGAGTTTCGCCCCTTTCCCCTCTTCGCACTCAGTACTGTTCGAAATCTCCAATTAGAGAGGCGCTAGCATCAAACTAACGGAGAAGATGCGTTTTCTGACTAATTGTAAGTTTTCACGTGACTAAACCTCCGTGAAGCACGATTGTGCACTCAGTCTATGAAAATAACAGCTAAATTAGTCGCATTCGAGACTATTTGTTTTTGAGTTTGAGAGGCTGTAGGAAAAAAATAAAATTTTGCATATGCGACACCTAGAAAAGATCGCTGCGCAAGAGGGAGGTACAATAGCTTTTTTTTAATTTATAGGTTCATACCTCCGTTTCCTCCTGTCCCTCTCCCGCTGACTACCTCGGACGATGGCCGAGAATTCTTCTTGTAGCTCATCGTCGACACGTCGGACACCGAAGCCAATCGGCATTCACCAATCCTACGTCGGTTGTAAAATAAATACATAAAGTAAATGGAACGCGCGAACGACGGGAATGTGAACATTCATTTATGATAAATGCGATTTGCCACGCCACGAACAGAACGAAATCGGATACGAAAAATATTTCGGAATAATAAGAAATTGTGAAACACAACGATCACACACAACAGTTGATCGGATGGAAGGGGTAGGTAATTAGCGAGGAATCGATAGCGGAAAACACTAACTTGGGGGGCGCACTTTCACTTCCGAAAAAAGATGTGCGCAGGAGGTGAGACGGAGGTGACGCACACCATAAACAGATCATAGGTCACCAAATTTTACGATTCAATCAAAGAAGGGTTTCCAAATCGGTAGAAAAGCGCATGTGTCATTGGTCGAATTTCCGCGGAGCGGTTGTCGTTATGTTGGATAACCAACCGTTTCGAGTGGATTAGACGTATCAGAAATCTACTACCGATATGGAATAACTTCGAACATATGCGAAGAAAAGAAGCGTCACGTTTTCGATGGCACGCATCATGTGGCATGCCTCTTCACGGAAGAACTCTACTGCTCAATCCTTAGAATTGACACCTCCGTGATCATAGCCGATAAAGGAATTTGGATTTATCCTGAAGGTTCGAATTTACACATAGCAGCCTAGTAGCGTAATGGGGGTTTCTAAATCGGCAGTCAAATTCATTTCTAATTCTTCCATTATCAGCGGAGCTGTTGTCTCAACGAGCGATAGATAACCGCTCCATGGAGAATGGAAGAATCAGAAATGAATTTTTCTACCGATTTAGAAACCCTATAGCGCAACAATTTTTGATATTATCACATCATGTCTGTGACGTTATCAAATGATAATCTGTTTGATAAATAAATACCTCACAGGAAAGAAGTTGCACGTAAGATCATGCGGATGAATCCATCTCGGAAACGCCCTCATTTGCAACGGAGTGACGAAGCTTTGAGTTAGGGTTTCTAAATCGGTAGTAAAGAGTATGTCTCCACTCATCCAATCCACTCGAAGCGCTTGCCTAACCAACATAGAAAACATCTCCCTAGAAATTAGGCGAATGATTAACAGGCATCTTCTGTAAGAGTTAGAGTTGGCTATTCGGGCTTTGCGGGCCCGCAATGAATTGCCCTCCCTCTCGCCTCCCATTGCGGGGAGACGAGAGGGAGGGCATTGCGGGCCCGCAATGGGAGGGAGAGGCATTGCGGGCCCGCAATCCCGCAATCGTTTAGCCAGGCCTAGTAAGAGTGGACCTCCAGGCCAATTCCTTTGCACAGTTTCTCAACTTTAGGTCTCCGAATTGGCTGAAAACTTGGTTTTATGGTAAATCGACCCCGTAG